>JABUQX010006422.1:0-35000 GCA_015478945.1 Trachelipus rathkii | reverse complement strand
TAGCATATATCGTTTTGGTTATAGTATAATTAAAGAAGCTCATATTTTGTATTGTTTATCCAATGATACTCGTAATGCAGACGTAAATCCATTAGTGCCTTAATGTAATTTAACAATGTATGGTAGAGTTATGCTGAAAAGTGTGAAGGGTTATTTTGTACGCTTGCTAGTACTTAAGTGTTGTGCTTAAGTATGACTTGTTAATGTTAGTAGTTATTCAGTACATATGTGTGTAGGTTTGTCGTCTGATACATTATGTTTCTTAGTTCAGTAGGTTTGGTAGTTAGCTTATTAATGAAAAAACTTTTGTACGTTAGCATTATTCGACAGTTAAGTATAACAAAAAATTATTTTTGTACTATGGTTATCCGAAATGGTAACTCGATATGTGACCTGGCTCATTAGATCGAAGATCAAAGAAGGTCATGACGGATGGGTAGGAGGGGGAGGTGGCGGAGGGTCGCGGTGTTTTACGATTTACTGGATTTACAGGCTTTGAAATCGGTAAACTATTCATTTACTATGATCATTTTATCGGTATGTTATTTTTATGTGATGTTTGGATAAAACTTGTTATTTTTATGTTATGTTTGTAAAAAACTTTGTTATGTTTGCTATTTCGGTTCTTACTTTCCCTCGTATGTTCGCTTATTGAATATTTTAATGACAGCTGTTATCGTCTGGTTGTTGTAGGTTAAGTTATTTAGGTGTTCATCATTTAGCTTTACTGAGGTAAAATTTACTTTTGGTATGTCTTTACCGTTAGGTATTATGATGGTCGTTATGATAATTTTTTGGTAAATATTACTATGTTAATGTAAATTAATATTGTAATGTTGGTATATGTTTATTAAAGTGTGAATTGGATTATGCTTTTTTGTGCGCTTGTTAGTTACTTTAATTTATAGGTTGACCTTGTTAATGTTAGCATTATTCGTTGCTTAAATGTCGAGTTTTGGCGTGTGATATTTCAATCTTAAGTCTGGTAATGCTATTATGCTATATTAATGTTAAACTTTGTGACGATGACGATACTGTCGCTGCTCTGTAATGATAACTTACAATGTGATCAAATTTAGTTAAATATTACCATGTTACTTTTACTGGTGTTAAACTTTTTTAACGTTAACCATTTATTCCTGTTTAAGAGGTGTTAGGTTTGTCGTTGGTTTATTCATAGTTCAAATGATGCTAAGTAAGCTTTATTAATGTGGAACTTTGTTACTCACAAGTCATATGATTGATCTTGTTATAAAGAACTTGACTTGTTTTTATGTGTATCCAAAAATGATATTCGAATTGTGACCTGAATCAAAGTTAGATTAATAGGATCAATAATTCAGAATGACAGGAGCGAGGCGTGTGGTGTTATTACTGATTTTTACTCGATTTAGGGTATGTAAAGTTACCAATTTAGTAAAATTTTACTTTGAATCAGATAGTATCATAGATCACGACCGACAGGATGTGCTTGATTGTGTGTTGATTATGATTTACTGAATTTTACTGCTTAGTATGTATGTAAAAATTGCAAATTTGTAAGTTAAAACATAAAAAGAGATAAATTGATAAAACAAAAATGTGATAAGAAAACAAAAACAAATAATAAAGTTTTTGTGTTATGTTATACAAATTATGACTTGAATCAATAGACAATAGATCAATAGATCACCAGAGAGGGTGGGATGTGGTTTGATTTACTGACCTTTTACTATTAGGGTATGTAAACAGTTTACAATTTTGTAAAAATTACTTGAATCAATAGGATCAATATATCCAATAAGATCACGATCTGGACAGGAGGGTGGTTGGATGTGGTTTGATTTACTGATTTCTGATTTACGTATGTAAAACGTTACAATTTAGTAAAAAATTTACCTTTAATCAATAGATCAATTAGATCAATAAGATCTCATGATTGGACAGGTGAGGTTGTGGTGGCATTGATTTACTGATTACTTGATTTATAGGTATGTGAAACATGACAATTTTAGTAAAAAACTTGACTTAAAAAATATGATTAGAATCAATAGATCAATAGATCACGAGTGAGTAGGAGGGTGACTGGATGGTATTTGATTTATGATTTACTATTTAGGTTGTATGTAAAACTTTACAATTTAGTAAATTTACTATCAATAGTCATAGATCATAGATCAATGACCTTGTGAGGTCAGGTTGGTTGAATTTGATTTACTATTTATGATTTAGGGTATTAAAACATGACAATGTTAGTGAAAATTGACCTTAATCATAGATCAATAGAAGATCATAATCATAGATCATGGAAGGCTGCGTGAGGACAGCTTGTTTACTGATTTACTGCGTTAAGTGTATGTAAAACGTAAATTTGTAAGTTAAATAACAGTAAGAAATTTATTTATTTATTTATTATTGTTTATTTTTATTTTCTTGATGTCTGAAATCCTATTAAGTTTCAAATCTACAGACCATAAACGTTATAGTAAAAGACACATATTGTATCATTACACAGATATTTAATAACTACGGCAACGCACCGAGCAGAACTCGTAGCAGCTGCAACTCCCACTCATCTGAGTTAGACTCTTCTCTTTTCTTCCTTCTTTATTCTTCCTTCATCCTTCTTCCTCCTTCGACCCTTGTTTTGCACTCTGTGCTTTTTCATCAGACACCCCTAATGGAATCCTAGACACCCTACACGACTTATAACCACTATTTTCGAGTTCTTCGACCTCAAAACGCTATTATAGGACCAATATGTTGTTATTACGATCTGTTTATTAACTCAGCACTGCACCGAGCTCAGCACGAGCCTACTGACTCGACTCCTACGACTCGAATCCTTCCAGGGGAGCTGAACTCTATTTTCTTCCTTCTCCTTTCATCCTCCTTTTCCTTCTTTCTTCCTTTTGATTCCTCATTCTTCTTCTGTTTTGCATTCCATGCATTTCTCTTCTGTTTTTATGCGAAGCCAAATCCAACTCAGCTCCGACTCGACTCACTCGCTCGACTCCGATCGACTCGACTCGCAATCCGATTCTCCAAGTTTTCAATCTTCACGATCATTTAATTTTTTAGAGGGGCACGTCCCCTTACAGGGACGCAAGGGAGCGTAATCTGTCGACGAATTACGTCGATATTATATAGCTCACTCCAATATTTCACTCGATTACGTTAAGGCCTACATGGTTTTCAGACCGAATTTGACCTTGCGCTAAGGCGGCAGCACCCATAGGGTTTGAACTAACGTCACCAAACTCGCGTGGATCAGTGTTATCACCTACTAGATTTATATACAGTTTGAAGCAATTACCTCTATTCCTTATGTAGCAAAGGTGGGTGTGTGTGTGTGTGGTGTGTGCGGAGCACGCCGCGAAGCGCGCTATAAAAAATTTGCGAAATTACCATGAAAAGATCAATTATCTTATCTCAAAACACGGGTTCTTATCAGTTACGCTGATAAAACGAGGCTACACTCCGTATGCCACTTTGCTTATTCTTGTCTACAGAGCTGCGGAGCCGGCAAATTTTATTCTCCGGCTACGACTCCGACTCCGGCTCCAGCATTTTAAAATTACCCGGCTCCGACTCCGACTCGCTCAACATTTTTAAAATTGCCGCTCCGACTCGGCTCCGCTCCAGCATTTAAAATTGCGCGCTCCGATCGGCTCCGCTCCCGGCATTTTAAAATTGTTCTGCTCGATCCGGCTCGCTCCGGTCCGTCGACCTTGTTATATGCCTTCTCCATTACAGTCATAGAAATCTATTAATCTGGATACAAATTTTGAGAGTATGAGGAAATTAAATGTGTGTTAAGGACATCTTTACTTAACTTAGTATTAAAACTTAGAAAATATTATAGAAATAAGAATTTAAGAAATACAGAAGGAATCAGTCACTTTCTTCCTATAATTGTTAACATATATCCTCCTTTGAACGATGAACTGCCTTTACAGTTACGTAATATAATTTTATTTTTTTTCCTAAAAAAGAATAAAAATCATATTTTAAATCATCCTAAAGTTAAAATAATTCCTCGATGTTGAACTATGAGCTGCATATTACATAATTTTATTCAAAACAGAGAATTAATATATTATGATAATATATATATATATATATATAGTATATATATATATATTATTTATTAATATTATAGTATATTATATAATATATATATATATACTATAAGATATATAATATTGTTTTATAGATTATATTATTTATATAATATATATATATATATATAGATATATATTTTTTTATATATATATATTATATATATATATTATATTATATTATATATTATATAATATAATGTAAATATATATAATATATATTATATATACATCTATAATATATATAGATATAATATATATATATACTTATTTATATACTTTATTATATATATAGGAGTAATCATAGAAAAGTATTATATATTATAATTATATATATAGTATATAATTATATAAATATATATATATATATTATATAAATATATATATATATAATATATATATATATATACTATAATTCACTTCTTCCTAACTTTGTTAAAATAATTTCTCTTTGAGCAGCAGGCCGACCATATGTAATATAAATTTATTCAAAACAAGTGTTTCTAAATAAAACCATCAATAAAATTCTCTTTTAACGAAGTTCTAGAACCGTTTTATTATTTTTCTTAAAGCTGCAAATTATCTCTAACATTCCCTTGAATTAGGAGCAAAGCTGTAATTGTGCAAGCGGCTTCTTGCAAAATTTTAGGATAGCAATGATTCCTTCTTACTGATAACTTTGTTTTCCGTCGATTTTCATCTTTCCATTAAATGACCTATGGAATTTACCTTTATTTTTCTAGAAGATATTTAGTTGAATGCTCTTTTACTAGTAAATTTCCTTTTAGTTTTTTCATATGCTTTTCTGATGCTCCAGAGTTTCATTATCTGGCAAATGTGACTTCTGTCATCTTATCTACAAAAAGTTTCTTAAATGTGGGATTCCTGAAAACTGCTAACTATGCTGAATCTGGGCCCAGATTTCTGTCGATAGCGTATTCTTTTAAGTCCTAGTTCGAAAGACACTCTAGCTGTTAAATATAGTCTTCAGTTCTGGGAAAGATTCTAAACAAATATTGTCGACAAAAATATTTTTTTTCAGCATTAGCTGATTCCCTTCTTTTCATAGAATTTATTTGTGATTTGCTAAAATCCGTTTATTTCTATAAAAAAATTCCTGACAGTCAGTTTTCTGATGAATATTTTTTGTTGACAAGTATGGGTTTTTAATAATTCTTCAACGTGTTCGATTTGTCCCACTGAACTGCGGAGATAAGAAGAGTTCAGAGTACCTGCAGCCATCATACTTACTACTATAATCTTTAGTTGCAAGCTTTAGATTTAGAGATCAAGACATAGTACTTCCCCATTCTTGTCTCTTGACTGAATTGCACTTTTGCAGCTTATCTTAGAACTTCATAATTGCGGTTACGTGCTGTTTCCTATTTGTCCGCCCTGTTATAAGATTTGTCTATGGTATTGTGAGACCATCACGCACGCCTAACTGTAAAAGTATGAACCACAATCTTCAGGTGGAATGTTACGTTATCGGAAGCATAGTTTTCTAGTTTATCAAGTTCATTCTGAAAACAACTATACTCTTTCGTTTTGACATCAATAAACAGTATCACATTTACCCAATTTCGTTTCATCACCTCATTGTCTTAGTAGTAGAAGGGCTATTGACGTGTGAGTGTTAAGAAGCTCGAAAATTTTTTACTCGCTCCTGACCTGTTGAGCCAATTTCTTTTTGCACTTTACCTTTTTGGCCCAAATTTTTTACCTGACCTGACCTTTTTGGGGCTTACCTTTTTGGCCTTTACCTTTTTTGGACTTGACTTTATTGGGCCGTGTGACCTTTTTTCGACAACCTTTTGATTTCATGGGTTCAGTTTTGCCACGGCTATTTTTTGAGAACCCTAATTTTTTGGCCCCCTATTTTGGCACCCTAATTTTTTGATCCCTAATTTTTTGGCATCCTTAATTTTTGGCAACCTAATTTTGGGCAACCTTCGAAGAAGGGTTGCGCCAACCGGTTGCGTAAGCAACCGTTGTACGTTACCCACCAATAATTTTTAACCCAAAATTTGACATACTTGAGAACCCAAATTTTTGAGAACCAAAACTTTTTGAGACCCAAAATTTTCAGATTTTACTTACACACCCACAGCGGCGCGACACAACACACACACACACACACACAACACACACACACACACAACACCTAGCCTCACCTAGCTACACGTGCACCTAGCTCACCATCTTCACATAGCCTAAGCCTACACCTAGATTTCCATCCAGCCTTCACCTAGCCTTACACCTACACCTACACTACGACTCCACAACTTCCATACCAATAATTTTATTGACTTCCCGAGAACCATACGTATTTTCAAATTACCTTTCACAGTATATAATATATATATATACTTATATATTATATTTAATATATATATAATATATATATATATATACATAGATATATATATATAATATATAATATATATATAGTATATATAATATATATGATAACCTTATCTAGTAGATACGCTTTTATGCAAAAGGAATTATTTGGGTTTTTAAAATATTGTAAAGCATATTGTTCAATCAAACGCCAGGATCATACATTGTACTATATTCTTTACCCCTTGTACAAGACGCATCTCTTTACCTTAAAGGTGCAACAAGGGATTCAAATCACTAAGAAGGGAATGTCGATTTTTCAAAGACTCAGGAATGCCCGACTTATTAATCTTCCAAGATAACTTATTATAGTAAGGATAACTGAAGTTATAATACAATAGTTTATTTAAATTTATTGACGAATTTTTTGACATTATTATATTTCAAATAAAATATATTTTTTTATTTATCCAGAATATAAATATTTTTCTCTGAGGGGCTAACTAATATAATTTATTTATTAACTAGTCAAATTATTTATTCATTACTGTTATATATTATATATATATATATTAGACGATATATAATATATAAATATATATATTATATATATATATATATATATTATATTATTTAATTTTAATATATATATATATATTATATAGTATTTATATATATATATATTAATATTTATAGAATTATTATTATTATTATATATATAATTATATATATATATAATATATATATAATATAAATATATTATATAAGTATAGTATATATATATATATATTATATATAATAATAATCATATCTATATATAATAAATATATATATGATGCTATATATCATATATATATATATAATATATTATATACTATATATATATATATATACTATAATATATATAAATATAAATATTAATTATATATATATGATATATTATATATACATTTAGGCGTAGATTAGTTGTGAAAGAATTAGTAAAAATGAGAATTGAAATAATTGAGATTATGTGGTGTGAAGAAAGGAGGTAAATGAAGTAAAATGAAAGTACGTTGAGAAATGATAAGGTCAGTTGGAAAGGAATGAATGATAATTGGTTGGTTAAGCGAGATGTATAGTGGTCTAGCGTGTGGGAATCGACCGGCTGGTGAGACCGAAGAAAAAGTGTATTGATCAGTAACGAATGTCTAAAGGCAGAGAGGTGTGGAGTTTGTCAGAGGGCGAGAATAAAGTAGCCTGCTGCATAAATAGGAGTAGATGAGTGGTGGATGCGAGGGGTATTGGTTGTGGCCCAGCGGCTTGGGCCAGGGGATGAACCAACACTGACGAATATGCCATAGTAAAAGTACCATCTCGGTCCCGTGAGCCTAGGGTTGGATTTTCTGATTGCGACGAGGTCTTACTATAGGTATATAGGGGCGGTAAGGCTGGGGCCTTCGTTTTTCGACTGTCATAATTCTGTCTACTAATTTTCTTTTTTCGATTGCATGTCACCGCACCTTACTCCTCCGATGTCTTGGGAGGAAGAAGGAAGATAAATATATATATTATATATATATATATAATTTATAGTATATATATTATATATAATATATATATAATATATATATATATATATATATATATATAATATATATATATATATAAATATATTATATATATAATATATATTATATTTATATAAGGGCTTCACTGAAATCTACGAATACTAGATATGAGTAAAAGTGTTAGGTGGTCATCCGTATGATGAGTAATTAGCATTCACTCCCTCTGAGTGATTTTGAGAGGAGTGTATAGTACTTCCTCCGTACTATCCCCGCCCTCGTTCAACTATATATATACTCTATGGTTCATCAATACTAACATACTTTTCCTCTCTCCAGTGTTTGAGTAAGCATCGCAATGCCTCAATCCTATTCCGACAAAATGGATCAAGCTCATTACTTATCCTTCCAACTATCGCTCACTAATTAAGCTCTTATATCTTATTGATATTTATTCTAATGAATCTTTGAATACCTACTTCTCATACTACTCATTTTCTTAGATTCATTACTGTAAATCTATTAATTTCATCATTCTTTCCCGATCCCCTAGTACGGTGCTATTTTTATAGTCTCGAGGTGTTTCTACATTAGTGCTCGTATAATATTAACTATTCTATTCATAGTTACCTGATTTATTGATTCATGTCGCTCTCTCAGGAGAGTTTACGGTGACACAAGAAGTTAGCATAGGAGCCGCGTGTTCGACGTCCTAGAAAAAATATCCCAAAAAATAGAAGCTAGTATTTGACCAATGAGTTGTATGGCACGCGTTACTAAGCTAACCTACCCTATAACTAGTCTTCCGCTCTCACTTTTGCTGATTTCCTCATTCAATCTATATGGTCTTTACTATAATTGTCTATGTTTTCTTGAAATCGTGACTCTCTCATAGTCTCGTGTTTACTATTCTCTAACTCATATTTCTTGTTTTTCTCTGCTCTGGAATAGCTTGATTGTAGTTACAATAAAGAGCATCTCGACTGTAATGAGAGCGATTTCAAAGAATTTACGTGATGGCCCTCCTATAGAGAGCATAAGTACGTACGCTCAAAGGAAGGTATAAGTGCATTATCACCCAAACAGGAGGGGTGTGTCGTAGGAGCCAACTGTACAGACGTGCCATCACCCGCGGTCAAAAAAGTTTTTGGATATTCTTTATGTTTTGATCGTGTGTCTGTCAAGCCATATACTTCCAACTACTACACAGCTCTTACGCTCGACATACGTCGGGCATGAAAAAGGACCCTCACATCATGTATCGAATACAGATAGCTACTGCATTATAATATAGTCGCCTTTCCAGTAATACTAGTATGTGCAGACCGCAAGAACATTAACGTAATCAAAGACTTAGATCTCTGTGAAGATATATGATAGAGGAATTAGCTTCCAAGATGCACTCTCTATAGTTAAGATGAGAGTATAGTAGATAAGGTTTATTCAAAGATCTTAGATTAGTATATATTGAATACATAAAGGATAAGTAGCTATAATTAAGCTACTCATTTTAAGTGTGATCAAATTCGTCTTCCTTTTTATTCATGGATAGGCTTGGGCATGTGCGGCTTCCAACACTGAGGGAAGTTATTTAATATAAGTATTAGAGAACATTATAGAGAATAGTTAGTTATTATTTGAACTCGATGAGGGCGGGTGTTATATAGTATTATATGCACGGAGCACATCTCCCTATCAAAAACTTGAGGAGGAATGCCATCCGCTGTGACCATACCCACCGTTTTCTAACGTTTCGATATAGCTTAATCAGGACGTTCTCCATCGCTCATCGCGTGGCAGATGATTATTACACAGGCGCCAATAGGCATTATAGTGACACCTGGTAGAGATATATAGAGAGGAGTAGAGATGATAAGTAAATGTCCCAGAATATACTAATCAGGTTGTGAATGTTAGAGTGGAAAATAGGAATCCTCGTGAAAGAGATTGGTACTTTTCATATTGGTGAAGAAATCTATGCTAAACAGAACCATAATACAGATATCTCAGAATAAATAGGTGAGGAAGACAGATTTACAGAAGTTGTAGGTGGAGATGTTTATTTGGCACATGCAGTTAAAAGATTTTTATCAGTTAAGTATGAATACCCAAGGAGGTTACGCATACTTTATCGTTGATTGAAATCACGTCTTCCATTGATACGTTAACGAGAGTTATATTATATATATATCCCATGCAACTCAATTTTCTAGCCGAATGAAATGCAGTAAGTGATAGTGGAAGAACGAGAATTTTTTCTACTCCCGATTAACGCTAGCTTAGTCTCCTAAGCTACCTGTACATGTCCAGTAAGATACAATGCTCAAAGATCGATATACCTCATCATGGATATTAATAGGGAGAGAAAGATTTTAGTTCGAAGAAGTTGAATTGAAACTCATAGCCGCTACATCCTATATAATATCTCGAAGCGAGGTACAGGCTACCCAGCCTTATCGGCAGATGTCGGCAAGCGTCACCGAGACAAAGGCGCAGTGCAATTCCAATCTTATAGCATAGCGTAGAAGCAACCGCAAGGCCCCCCAATCGCAGATCAGAAGTGCCAGAAAAAACGCTGAGGGCAGGATGGAGCTGTTGTTGGAGAGAAAGTATTTAAAATTAAGAGATATAAGGTTGGTGGTTCAGATTTTACCAATAGACGAAAAGTGGTGTATTTTAGAAGGAATGGACTATGGGATGAAGAAATAGTCGAAGTGTGTGCAAGAGAATTGGAGATCGTGTGACGATCCGGAATGTGTGGTGGGTTCTCTTAATTAGTTCGCTCCAGATCGTTAAGATATGCTGAATTTGGCCTCCTCCCCACCTAAATCAGTTATTACACATAAAACAATAAATTCAGTGTTGTGTACATTTGAATCCCCTAAATAGAGGACCTCAGAATATTTTGGATGAGAAAGAAATAACAGCTCACGTCGAGAAGTAGTGTAAAGATGATTCAAGATCAAGGCGTGAAATTGTTCTGTTAGGAGAAACAGAGTACAGAATATAGAATAGTGATATAAGAATGGTATAACTATAGTAGTAATATATATATTAATAGTATAGACGTAAATAGGAGCTATATATCAACAGCTAATATATATATTATATAATAATAGATGATACATATATATATATATATATAGATTATTATTATATAAATATTTATATATGGTGATATATATTATATATATACTATATACTATAGATATACGTAATATAGTAATGGAGAATTGTAATATGATGAGAGAGAGATATAATGATGACGAGTAAGATACATAATATGACGGTGAGATGAATATAGTGATCGATACGAGAGAATATGAGATGATATATATAGATAAGAGTAGATGTGCGAGAGAATCTCGAGTAATGTGCAAGCGCGGATTATATAGTATTGTATATTCCTTATATTCTGGAAAGAATATGATGATTTGGATTCATCATTAGTGAGGGGCACGATTAATCAACTTTGCTCATCTCAGAGCTATAAATTGCTCTTAACATAGTCTTAGTTGAAATTTTGCCACAGACAAAAATACAGTATAGATATGCACAATAAATCAATGAATATTTTTGAAGAGGAGTCTCTCTGTTGTGTGTCTTGTAAATTGTACCACGGTTATTGTGGTTCTGGGCGATTTTCATTTATAATTTAAAGATTTCGAACATATCCATTTTTACGCTAGCATAGATACTATAACCTGGATTTCTCACATGATTCGCTATAATCAAAATGGGCTGAATCTCCATTTACGGAACAGAGGGGCAGTGCTTCGCAACAGTTCTATAAAACCATCGTAGTGAATGATTCACAAAATGGGTTCAGATGTCTAGAAATGGCGTGTTACTCGACGACTTTATTTATGGTACACTCCACGCTTCGCCTTTATCGAAGCAGAGACATTTGGGAGGTTTGTGATTGAAAAGTGCGTTTTCTTGAAGCACATAAACCAATAATGGTTGAAAAAAGAAATAAATGTTTTATTACCAGAGGACCCTCATTCACCGGACAATGCAAAAAAAGAGAGGTCAGGTACAGTATGTCAGAGGACTGTTTAACCAATTTGGACAACCACTACTTGTCACGTTGAGAAAGCAATGAACTTTAATTAGTGTCAACCAGTGTTCTTCCGCATGCGCTGAGGTATTATGAATCGGTTTAAATTTGATAATAAGTTGAACAATCGGCTATCGAAAGCAAGAAGAAGAAAAGCGAACAGATTAGTCTCTTCTATAAATAGACAGACTATTTTAAGATGTGGCAAGTGAAGTTATCATATACATACATATGTTTCCCGTATTTTTCGGCACATAAAATTCTACACAGCGACACACACACACATACTCAACCTCACCATCCCAGCCCATTACACACACACAAAATTATTTAGAAAGACTTTTTTGTAACTTATCTTCTTCGCTGATTTTCCAGTATTTACTTCAATAAAAATTCTAAAATAGCAGTTACTTACTGTAAAGTGGTAGGCCATTGACAACCCTAAATAAATTTGCTCTAAATATCATAAATATATGCAATAACTCTCGAATAAGTATCAACATATAGAAAAAATGTAATAGTCTATTTATATTAGTGTATTCTAAAGCGTCTACAATAAATACCGTATTATTAAGATTCATAAAAACTCTGGATGGTTCTGAATTGCTCATTTAATTATCAAAATTTTCGATTGAGTTCTTCTAAAAAACCAAATATTGATAATTTATTATTATTATATAGTATATAAAACCTTTAATTTTTAATAAACTGTATATATAATACATATAATTTATATACTATAATTATTAAGGAACTTATATTAAATAAATAACTTTTTGTATATTTTTATTACTAATCTAAAAAAAATTATAACACAACTCAGAACATATGAGTTCTATACTTTGGGGAGCTTTTTTTCTTCAATGAACGAAAATATAGGGAATAAAGCTCAGATATGAATACTTGTTTATATATAATTCTGCGATTATTATAATTAATTAGTTATTATTACATTAGTTTATATAATTATAATTAAAATAAATATATATCTAAATATAAATAATATAATATAATAACATAATGAATAATAATTAAATATATCAGAGAGTTTAGTGGATAAATAATTAAGTAAATAATTGAATAATAATAATAGAACTAATACTAATAATAATAATAACTATTGATATCTATGTACATTGTTATACATTTAAGCACCTCACTCCCAATCTGTGGATAGAATAATAATAATAAGTAGCTTTCCCCAAGAATATAATTGCTACTTTTGGTATTTTTGAAAATTATCAGAAAATCATCTAATTAGATAAACTAATAATAATAATAATAATCATAATGTAAATAATAATAAATATATTTAACAATAATAAATATATGATACTAATGTACAATTAATTCGTCATATTAATTGACATATGGTAATCTTGTGACTTTAAAAGTAAATAGTGACTAATAATAGTACTAATTTGGCTTTATATAAAATCTTAATGCACTAAAATATTCTATTAATTAATATTATCATATTTAATCTCATATTCTATCTATCAGATAATTAATTTATCTAATTAATAAATATATTCTATTAAATTTTTTTATTTATGCTCATGACCTAATTTTTATTTATGTATTAAAAAAAGTGTAATTTACTTTTTTATTAATTGGTTATTTTAATAAATAAATATTGATATATATTCAATCATTCAAATGATTATATATTATTTTCATTAGTTACTTCATCCTCTCCTATACTTAGAGCACTGCCTTAGATGCCTATATATAAAAATATAATAGTATTATACTAAGTGCTCTCAGTGCTAAGTATATGCATTATTATATATTGATATAGGTATATCGTAATTTAATTCCTGGAAAGAGACTCGAATCAAATGGTTATGTTAAGTTATTCTTCATAATGTGGGTTAAATTATTATTGTCTGATTATTTCATTATTATAAATATATCATCAACACGAGCTATATGCATTAGCTCCGCTCGATTGAACTCACGGGGACCCACGAATGAGCTATTAAAGATACGCTAGCTGTAAACCCAAGCCTAACAGTTAGAACATTGGCACTGCAAGAAATAGGGGTATTAGTAATGACCATTATGCTAAGCTCAGTACACTTAGGTTCTCGTGATATAGAAGCAAAGTATCTCTTGCTTGGGTTTAAGAATCCGCCGTAGATCTTCTTACCTAGCCCCTTCTCATCGCGGTCATTGGTCAACACACTTGTGATTCCGTCTGCTCCTCCCGTGAGGGCCATTAGTGTTCGTATACTTCACGGACAGCTCAGGTCAAGAAACACCGTCAGTGCCTGAGAGACGCTCATCTCTCTCATAAGGATACTCAGTCGATGGATCCCTCTTATGGCAATACTTCAACTCTCAATGCGGTTTCTATCTCACTATAAGCCAGGGGCCACCATAACTCATACACGCCTTACTCAAAACTCTGCCCTTTCACTCCTTATTATTGCACACTATTTCTTACTTGGCCCCTGCCAACACATTTCTACTTCCTCCAGACATTCTTTTCAGAACTCAAACTCCATTTTTCTTCTATATACACAGTTTCGCTTGAAAAGTTGCCCCCAAAAAACAGCTGTATACTCATATACATATACTCATATATATACCAACAGACTATCATCCATCCCTTCCACTTGACCAAACCATCTTAATACACTCATTTAATTCTCTCATTTTATCCTCTATTATATTGTTATACACTAAATACAACTCTTCATGTAATATTAACGTTCAAAATTACCCTCATTTATCTAAATTCTTACTCTAACACTTAACACGCCCCGAAAAGCCATTTAGTCCAGCTGAACATCTATATTATCTTTTTGCTTACTAATAACCTGTCTATTTACCAACCATTAGCTCAACTTATAACTATTATATTCGAACTCTCTAAAAAATTAGCAAATATATATACATAGAGGGGTTTTAGTAAGATTCTAGGCACTCAAGACTTAGTTCTTTACATCACCATAGTATTTATTGAAATCAGCACCTATCTGCTATATATCACGACTTTACTTATACTACACCGTGATACATCATATCTCTTCCTTTTATTGTCAACTATATATATTACCTAAATAGTTTTAACTCTCATTATAATTGATTCCAGTACTTGCTTCACCATATCTTGACATTAAACATTCACGAGAATCTGTTCCTCACTCACAACCATATACTTACTCTTATCTACGTTTTTATACTATTCAAACCCATATATACATTATTTACATAAATTTTGAAAAGTTTCTTAATACATAATAGGTTTCTAATAACTCATACTTCAGATATTCTAGCCGAAAACAAAACCATATTTAATATATAATATTATATATATTAATATTATAATTATAATTATATATACTGTATATATATATATATATATATTATATATTATATATATAAATATATATTATATATATATATATATATATATATATATATATATTATATTATATATTATGATATATTATTATACATATATACATATATCATATATTATATATATTATATATATGGCAGAGATATAGTGATTGATTGGATTTGGAAGTTGTATAATCTATAAGCGTTATATGGAGGTTAGTTATTTATTATATCCGAGGGATTGGAGTGAATGATCTCTTAATTATTAGTTACCTCATTATATAAGTGATAATAGTAGGATAATACTATAGTATACATATATAGGTAACTTGAAATTATATATATTATATATATATATTATAATAATATATATAGGTAATTAATACATGTTCTGTTTATGTCTTAATATTGTATAATATTATGCATATTATAGGTATTAATTTTTGGTACTGAGATATATATTATTAACAATAAGATATAATGACTTGATTAGAAAACTGATTTGTGGTATATTATGAAGGAGAATACAAATGTGACGGTTTAGAAGTGGTAATGAGATTTGTTAGTAGGTTACCATATCGTGAAATATTGAAAATCAATAGATTGAGTATATTAATTTATAGGGTGATATAGAAAGAATTAATTTTATTTTTAAGGATCTTTATGGATTTGTAACGGCTGATCATATATATAGGTATAATTTTAAATCTATGGGTAGTACAAAAATTAGGAGAGGTATATGTTAGTGTATATTGTGTTTATATATATATAGTTAGTAGTTAAGCTTTACTAGTATGGAATCTCTAAATAAGTATAATATGTTATTGATGATAGAGATAGTGCTAGTGTGTATAAGAATAATAGTGTAGTATATGAATAAGTGATTAGTGTATTATATCTACTTCTCATATAGTCCTCGGTACGTTTGAAGGACAGGGAGTTGCTATGTCTCCTTGGCGCATATTACCATAGGTAGAGGTTATGATAAAGAAAATTATATGAGTTATGGTAGTTAATATAGTGAAAATGTTGTAGAATGGTAAAAGATGGTAGTAGGTGTATATATGACTCATGAACTAATTATATGAGGTATGATTTGGTATTTGTGTGGCAATCTGATGATGAGTATTGAGCTAAGGTACTTGAGTAAGTAAGTAGAATCTACTTACGGTATAGGCGGCCTGTCTTTAATATTTTGAGGAAGGCCTTTTGAACAAATGAATCATCTCGTACAATAATAGTACTAGCTGGTTATAGTCCATGTGATGTGACGAACTGTAGTCCTCGGTGTTAAGTCTCATACCTTAGGTCATGCTAGAGCAGGCACATAGGGTGAACCACAGTGTGGTGTTCCTGCTGGCTACCTTGTACATGTCCTCAATATTGAAGATCAATGATATGAAGAGCTCATATGTTCTCATGTAGAATGAAGCGGAGCGAATTATATGCAGAGATGCTCGCTGAGATGAAAGTTCGGTTGAGAGTCACTCAGAGAGAGTCGGTGGTATAATGTCACTGTTGAGTCAGAATACAGTCCTCGATATAGTTCCTCGAATATGTCCAAGACTAGTCTCTTCAAACTCGCACCTCTAGTTATGTATCTTATCAATGAGGTTCGTTGCATAAGCTTCACTTGGTGGTAAGCTATATTGAATAGACGTATCAGAGCACGTTGGATTGTCTGGGTTGATATAGACATAAAATGGTGAGTGGCAAATATGGAGAAACGTCATCCACTTATTTATTCAACTTTTCACCATCCAATAGCATGAAGGTGTTTTCGGCTTTTTGCCACATGATGTGCACATTGTTGATTGGCTCTTTGTGTATATGTTGCCGTAAACCCCTGCGAGTGCACCTTCTTAATATTAACTCATCGGGAAACATGTATCCATCTCTTACTTTGATCACTCAGTGCAGCTCAAAGAGGAACACAGCAGCTTGAAGCTATTGCTAAGTGCGTTGAAATATGAGAACATAATTGGGAAGTTGTGCGTAGATAGAATTCGCATAATAATTGAGGATATATCCTAGATAGTGAGAGTCTCCAAGGCTCATTAGAGAGTTGCTTTAGCCAAGGTTTGTGCGCAGTTTTACCTAAATGTGTGTCTAGAGTGAGAGAATTATACATGGGCATTTCGACCAGGAATCAATACCAATGGTCAAGGTAGAGGAGATTATTGAACGGATGTACCAACAGTCAGATCGTTAGATTTGGAGCAGACCTGTAAAAGTTCGGAACACATCGCGTGAAATAGGGAAGCATATGATGTGTGGCGCCAATGAAGATCAATTGATATGTTCCTCCACAGGACATAGTTGCACTGAGAAAGTTGAGGAGATCATGATAAGATAGTGTTTCTCTCAGAAGCTCTAGTGAGAGAAGAGAGTAGGTGCAGTAACAGGTGCAGCACTTCAGTGATAATATCGACAGGTAAGGCTTCTTCCCTAAGCTGGTTCTTTGTGCTGATTCAGAAGGTGGCAAAAGGAGTCTTTGGTTTAGCGTGCACTCTTCGGCCAACACGACTATAACACACCAAGCATTGACGGAACGTCATTAGAGCGATAGCAGATGTCATCGAAATTCCCGAAGAAGGGGTTGCACCTAGTGAAACATGACATAGCAAGCCGTGTGTTTTGACATGCGCGCAGCTTTGCTGTGTTAGCACGTCTCGTAGTGTATATCATTATAGGGAATGCCGTAAGGACATAGGGCTTCTCTTTGAATCTACTATCTGATGCATGAGATTCTGTTACAGTATTATTCCCTGTATTGTCTCAGACGTTGTGCAAGCAAGTATACGTGCACGCTTTGACTCTCCACATGCTTGGGATTGAGGAAGCATCTGAAGCTGCAATGAAGTATTATGTATGATGATTATCTTGCTAAATATAAGTAGGAGAATCCATATGTGCGGCTGTATTCAGATAGGAGCATGGCGATAGCTACTTCTATTAGGATATATTCTGAACGTTGAACGCTCGCTACTCCTAAGATATCATAAATGAATTAAACCTATTCATTGGGTACTATATATATTTTTATTAGGTGGATTGGGGTTGATCCGTAAAAGCAACTTACCGTGTAAGTGTAAAAACTCCAGTAAATTATATTACTATATAAATATTTTAGTATATATAGAGTCATCTATTGCTCACAATTACTAGTAAGTAAAATGATATGTACTATTTAGATGATATATACTATCAGTTTTTCTTTAACTATATTTTTAACCGCTCGAAAATGATTAAATATATATAGTCAATCCAATTTTTGTATATAGATATCTGAATTGTAACTTAAATTTATGTGATATATCATATATTATAATTCCTTAGGTCATCAAAATATCAAGTATATTTGAGAGAAATTCTAACATATATTTTATACTACTTTCATAATAGATGTAAGTAAATAGGGAAATTTATATACATTGCTTTGCCCTAAAGTGAACATCAAAAATGATGTTATATAGTAATTTATCATTACTACAATAAATTATAATTAGAGTAGGTAATATAATGATTTAAATATTAATATATAGCATAGTTAATTATAATGTACATGTGTGTTAGTCGTGTGCACTTCGTACGTTTGGATGATGCGCGTATGTACTCTATCACGGCTGTATAAAGATCACAAAAGTATACATGTTATTTTTGTATTAGTAACGTCTTGTTACTTGTACTTTACTTGCGTACTATTTGTCCTTAATAGACAATTTTTTGTGACTTGTACTTGTATCATTCTGATTACTATAGTACATTGCTATTCCCTTAAAAACCAGCCTGCATAGTGTACTATATTGTATCATACTGTACGTTTTGTGACTTGAAGTCTTTATTTTGACTTGGTACATGTGCTTAGTCCTCCCCAGGTACTTTGCCAGGTTCACTCGATGCCTTTGACTTTAGTTAACTGACTTGCAATCATTTTTTATATTTTTCTATTGATTGATTGATTGATTTACTACGTACTTGATTATTATTATTCTTTATATGAATATTATACTCTAAATATAAAATTTACATTCATTATACATGAATTTCAAGTTATGTCATTAATATAATAATGATATATATAATAATATATATAATATATATAATATATATATTATTATATAGTAATAAATATTAAAAATATAAATATATAAATAATAATCAAATAAATATATATTATACTAATTAAATAAAATATATATAATAAAATTAAATATAAAAAATAAAAAATTAAATAAATAAAAATAAAAATAAGAATAAAATATTATACATGCATACTATCATTTTTTACCCCAAAGATGGTATAGAGTATAAGGTGTTACGTAACTATGCTCACCGAAATACGAAAAGTGTAATAGGAATATGATCATAATAAGCTATTAATGACATTAAAGAGCCTTACCTCCCTTATATGTGTGTATCAAACACATGTTTATATTCACATCATTTTTAATATTTCAAAATATTACTTTATAAGAGTGACTTCACTATATAGTGACCCGTCAGACCCTCAACTATATTATGGCTTCTTAGCCATGTTGTATGAGGTGATTATCCCTTGAGTACCCAGGTGTGAGCTATAACAAACATTAATCCACTCACTAATAAACTATGCCACTCACTACCTTAATATGCATCTTTCTTATCGCCCTTCAAATCTTCCACATTATTATACTAAACTACCAGGACAATATTCTTTGCTAGAATTATAATTAATTACCACTTTTATTACTCTATTCGGTCTTTCACAGCCAGTGATCTCCCAATACCATACATAACTCCCTTACTTAATATAATCCTCGCTTAACCAACAATCATTACATCTCAATCTCATTTCATCATGACCAATACGAATCCTATACACACTCTCCTCATTATAATATGTCTCACTCTCTTATTCCCTTATTATCTCTAAACTCCATTTATATAGTTACATTAATAAATTGTTTCATCTTACATTTATTTTCAATTCTCCTCACATCTAACCGCCCTATGATTGTCCAAATTCAAATCTGGTGTTTATTTTAAGATATCTCTTCCTACTTAATATATTCCCAGGACCCTAGCCATTCTATAAACTCATACATTAATACACTGAGTATAACTATGATCATAATTATCCCATCGACGTAAGTATCCAGGATAGCGCATCTCAAGATTTATAGTTCATCTTTACATATCCATAACTTATAGGTAGATATAATTCACCTCAGCCACCTTTCCTCTGCAATTCACTAATATCCTTACTACACTCTCAGGCATTCATCTCAGTTCCCATTTTCATAATTAGTCCATACTCTATTATCCTAATACTATTATAAATCTCAGTACTTGTTTCCAAGTATTGCTCACCATCTAGTGACATCAAACTTAACACTCAAAGTACTGGTCTACTCATCATCACAAACACCATATACCTATAACTCTTATCTAAACTTATACTTTCAAACCCCTCCTTTTACCTCACTGTCATAAATCTCATCTTATATTACTCTCTATAGCAAAGCATTAAAACATGAAACATGATAAAACCATCTAATTATATGTATATATTAATATAATATATATTATTAATATATTATATATTTTTATATATAATAATATTATATATATATAATATATATATTAATATATATAATAATATATATATATTAATAATAATATATTATATTATTAATATTAATATTATAGTAAATATATAATAATATATAATGTATATATATTTAATATATATATATAATATATTATATATATACTATATATAATATATATATATTATATTATTATTAATTATATATTATATATATATGAATATGTTATATGATTATAATTAATATATTATAATTAATATATTGAATATATAATAATAATAATTTATATATAATATATTAGTCTATAGTGGATGGTGATAGATATTGGTTTGGAATGTATGTTAACTATTAACATAAATACGTTTATTAGGTAATGAGGTGTTATATTTATTCATATATATATCGAGGGTATTGGTAGTATATATATATTATAATATGATAGGGTAGATAATAGATTTGGGCCGCCATCCCGAATGTCAGTTCAGGCTTGTGAACTGATGCAAAGGTACTATTAAATATATATAGCAGTAGAGAATGGATAAAGATACAACTGATATATTTGATTATTTTTAGTCAAGTAAATTGCAGTACGGTGTAGAAATCTAAATTAAGATAGTTGTAAGGTTATAGTATATATGCTTGGCTAATATTGGTGTATTAATTGTGAAGAGTGCCTCGTAATCGAATGACTGATAAGTAATTCATGATAAGGAGTAGCATACAAGGTACAGTGCGTTTCAAGATTGGATTAGAAGGATATTCGTGTGGTGTCATACTCTGTTACATCATGTGTGTGAGACTAATTGATTGTACGCATGATCAATATACATGAGCACGGGTTAGAGACGAAATACTTCACAAAGTGCTCATTTCAGGGATATCAGGCATTGACAACAGGTTTTCATATAGGATTAATACGGCAAAGTCGTGTAATGGCAAATTAATAACTTTGAGTTCTTTAAGTTATTACTGGTGTTGTGTTTCTTTGAATGGAATCAAAAGTATGTATGTACATAGTAAAGCGTGATAAGAATAAACAGAGTCGAAAGTGATTAGTTATATTTAATATTATATAAAAGCGCTTCACACATTTACTTCAGAGACTATTGTGTCGTTTGCAACGTCCTCAGAAAATACCAGACTATGTATTATGTGTATGTATCTGTATATATGAATAATTTAATTAGAGGAGGTACAGCTTGAAATATGATAGTATGGCTCGTTTGGTAGACCTTGATGGACATCGTACCCATTCTTGAAGAGAGTATAGGGGTTTCTCTCTTCTTATCCTTATGCTCATACCGTTAGCAGAGATATGTGCTTTTAGTGCTGTGGTATCTTGAGAGAGTATGAGAGAACGGGCCTTCTCGCAGATGAATATAGTGACTCTTTCGGGGGTGTAATAATGGCGCTGGTTGGTTTTTGAAAGTTTAACGTTAGATATAGCAAGTTAAGGTTTATATATTGGTTGTTTGAATAGAGGGTAAAAGTCCTCAGTGTGAAGCTATTAATATGAAAGGTGATATTAGTGGAATCTAAGATGATTTATCTTGATAATCTTATTATTAATAATTTAGGTAAAATGTTGACTTATTTTAATAGAACTATAGGAAAGAGCGTGGGATTGTATCCGTGGCAAGTGTGTAGAAAAGTGTATGTGTATTATCGGTACTGATATGTGAGTGTCGAGCAAATTTGCCAATTGTCTAATATAAATCGTTGTAGTGTATGATATGTATAGTGACTCATTAAGTATTGATATGCTGTTCTTAAATAAGCTATGGGTCAATTTTTACCATTTACTGAATGTAGTGTGTCTTTATTCCCAGTGATATAATGTATTAGATTAAGTGAAGATCATTACGTTTGTGAGCTCTATAGAGGTATAGTTACGTGAGATCTTTAAGGTCAATAGTGTTGACTGGTGTAATAAGTCCTTATTGTAGAGTGGTTTTATTAGGCTGTCTCGAAATATGTAAATCTGATCAAGAATGTGTGGTATTGTTTTATGTACGTTTTTTTCAAGGAGGTTATATTTGTTAGAATATGGAGTAAATATGAGTGAAAATGAGGTAGTATAACATTGAATCTTAGTTACTGCCATGTTTTGCGGCTGGTCTTATTGTTGATCTACGCAAAAAAATTACTATAGCGATGGTAGTCTTAATGTCGTGCTTTAAACGGATATATGTTATAAGTGTGATGAGTGTAGCTGTTTTGTATTGGAGATCACAGATAGTGAAAAAGTTAATGAGTCAGAAATAGAGATATGCATAGGATAGGAGAGTAATATGATTAAAATATTATACAGAGTGCGAGATGAAATAGAGTATTAGTCATTATACAATGAGAGTGTAAGGTGGATTAATATATAATATATAGTTTTTAAGTTTTAGGATTTAGTGTGTAGTATAGGTATAGTATGCCTAGCCCACCTGGCGTAGCCAAGAGCACATGAGCCCACGTCATCCTATATCTCTCTGAACGAGATCTCAAATAGTCGAGTAGGCCGTGCTCAATCCCGTAATACATTGCTTGGGTCCCAAGTTGGAACGTCGTGTATGGAAAATGGTATTTTTCTGACGTTGCGCAGACTGTGTTAATATAACTACAACTAAAATATAATGTACTCATAATGCTACGACGTAATAGCAATTAGACTATCTATTTAGGTAGTAGCATATACAAGTTAATTCTTACATTTACTAGTGTGTTTGTGAGATCTGTGTGAAACCTGTATTCGCACGTCTTACACTGCAATACATTGGCTATAGAGATAAGTGTAAAAATAGAGAAGTAGGTGTTTAAGTGATGATTTGGATGCATGATAGATGATTATGTTGAGTGGAGGAGATCAGAGTCCGTAGGGTGGATCAGTAAGTATAATATAATATATATATATATATAATTATATATTATAATATTATATATATATATATATATATATCATATATATATTATATTATATATATATATATTAATTATTCTAATGATTTACTATAATCTATATAGACTATTAGTATAATATGGACTTAGTACTTAGATACCTATGTATCATTGTAACTTATATATATGTAACTATATATATATATACATTATTTCTGTAGATATTGACGATTATACATCCTAGAGTACTGTGAGCTATAGTAGTATGTGAACAATTCGTAGCGACGCGGGAACTACTAGGGTGCTAGCGTGGATCGTATTTGCCATAACCTTGGCAAAAGAAAAATTACATTGAGACACGGGACAGGATCCATGAACCTCATCGCCTCTCTCTCGCGATGATAGCCCTCGCTTTGAGATTGCTTAAGAACAGCGGACGGATTCGCGAAGCAATTCACCTCAGGAAATTGTGCCGCTCGGGCGAATCCTCCAAGTTCACTAACCCCGTAGATTCCTCATCCGAAGCCGATATACGACTGTCACCTACTCTCTGCACATGCATTCTCGTGTCTGATATATATACCCTTGGCTCTATATACTTTAATTATAGAGAACACGAATAATATACTAAAATTCGTGTGTGTTTTTAAAATTCTCTGAGATATATCGTTCTCAGAGAGGAGGTTCTCACTAAGACGAACAAATTTAAATTGTTACTAAAATAATTTTTCTACAATAAGTAATGCAAACCCAACTCATAAAGCTAATATTTATTAACATATGTTACTTCATGCCTGTTTTTCATGTCTTCTCGTGATATCGAACCAAACTAACATTACATGAAATGACTCCTACGTAACATAACTTCCATCTCTGATTAGTATGTTGTAGGGAATATTACTCCCAAACAGGTCTAACATTCAAAATGTCGATAATGCCCAGATGCCCTGACGTCTATGAAAGTGAGGAAAGTAGTTGCTGCCAAAACGTTGATAAAATATATAATAAAAGGGTAATTATAGATTATATATGTGTATAGCATATATTATTCTTATTAATTTGGGAAGTGATAGACACGAATTTTTTTCCCCCTTTTAAAACCTATGTTTGGAATGTTTTGGTTTATTTGCTGTTAGTATATATTTATAAATCTGTTTATGTACAAAAATATATATAAGGACTGTATATAAATAATCTAATAATATATTAATTAACTTAATAATGTTCTATTTTTCTCATAATTTTCTCTCTAGTATTATATGTAATTTACCTCTATGATAGTTAATCTACCTTTATTTTTACAATATTTTATATTTAATACCCTATTTTATCCATATTCTGTTCATACTCAGTTATTTAAAGTTTATTGTGTATTTATATTTTAGTTATATTTTGATACATATCAGATAGTCTAAACATCAATTTGAAATTTTATAAACACTGATGATTATATGCTTAGTTTAAATATAGTTTAAAACTAAAAAAACCTAGGGTTTTATATACTAAATAAATAGAACGATAATATTAGTAACACTTATTACACCATAACTTAGGTATAGTACCCATATTATCTACTTTTATTATTAACTCAATGTGGAGATATTTTTCCTTTATGTTTATTATATATATATATACTATTATCTTATTTACATATATAATTATAACTTAGATTCATTACATTATCGTTACTATACCTAACCTATACATTCTGCCTTCTACATATTATTGGTATTTATTATCATGTAGCTATGTGACTAATATACACTGTAAAATACTTATCTAATCCAATATCACTCTTCTTGACTCAAATTAAAATATATATATATTTAATAGATATATATATATACTTTACTATATATATATATAGATATAATATAATATAGTATAATAGTATAATATACTACTATATGATCATTATTATTATTCCATTATTGTTATTTCTTATTTTTAATATGTTTAATATTTAATATGTCATTATATATATGGTAAAATATAAAAAAATATATAAAATATAAATTTTAGGTAATATAATATGAACAATATACTCTAATCTATATACTGATATATATATATTGCAGCAATAATATTATTATATTACTATTATTATAGTTTTTATATTATTATGTAATATAATATAAATATATATAAGAAATGTATATTTCATACGGTTATGCATCATGCTTGTATATGTATCTATATGTATATATATATTTGGAACTACATTTTTTCATATCTAAATAGTTTCTCATATCCCTTCATAGAACTTGAACAAAAACATGTGATCTGATACACATAGGGAGAAGCATAATAGGAGAGTTCATGGCGCAGGGCGATATGCATCTGAGGTGTAGAACTATGATATGATAAATAGCGAGAAGATAATATTCAGATACATATCTTGTGATGATCAACGACTATATGTTGATAAGACCAGATATATATAAATTACGTGTATGTGCTCTCTGACTATTAAAAAACATGGAAGCACAGGCTCAGGGGCACCAAAGTAGTAAATGATGTTGTCGGCGCCAACCGATGATCTCTGGTCTCTAGCGTATTGTGGACAAACGTCATAAGAATGGTACTTATAGGAGATTGAAGTAAAGGCATATAGACTCAGTATTACATCATGGTTATCAACGCATGATTTGGCGTGTTGGATCAGTCGGTAGATGGTGAGAGGTTGAGTAATATTGAGGCATCGTGACTGTATCTTTGACCAAGTTATAGAGAGTAGCTGGCATTAAAATGAATGTTGGAGTGATATACTCTATCAATTGATAGATAAAGTAACGATTGACGTGGGGAGGAGGAGGATGTGAGTTGAATAGACGGACGGTAGATTTAGGTAGGACAAGTATTATAATAATATTGTGGACAGATATCATACCTTCTCAGAGAGAACACAACTAGGAGAATGAGACTAGTGAGTGCATCACTCCGTGTTCAAAGGAATACGAGTAGGATTCCATTATAGTTTTTTTTTTTTAATATTCAAAGTCATATTATTTTTAGCCAAGAGCAGGTTTTCGTTTTTTTATTTTTTATTTTTTTTATACCTCCATTTCTTCGACGATACAGTAAATTATAGACAAAAGAATAGAGATGAAGATGTGCATCCCTAATGATTAGGAAAGTAGATGACCTACCTATAGTTTTGCTATGGTGGCA
The DNA here is from genome assembly GCA_015478945.1 of Trachelipus rathkii. Taxonomy (NCBI): domain Eukaryota; kingdom Metazoa; phylum Arthropoda; class Malacostraca; order Isopoda; family Trachelipodidae; genus Trachelipus; species Trachelipus rathkii. The sequence continues at coordinate 7,951 of JABUQX010006422.1, read as the reverse complement.
GTATAAGACATACGGCTATCATTGCTGAGTGTGGTAGAATTTAGGACTGCGTGAATGAGTATGATGATTGATTGCTCGAGTTATTATTATAGAACGTAAGTCCAGATCTAGAAGCTGTGAGGAGAGAGCACTCGAGATGTGAACCCCTATGTATGTATAGAGTTAACGCTTTGTCATAGACTAAGTATGCGTGTGAGGACTTCTTCGTGAGAGGCTATACAGAGAGTAGAGTTAGTCCTCTCTAGTAAGACGACGGTGGAGTTGTGCTTGTTTTTTTTGACTCATGAGGGATGTGAGTCCAGATAATTTTTAAGGAAGACGCACTCACGTGAAGAGATATGGTCTCTCTCTAGTAGTAGTATTCATTTAAGGAATATCTATGTGTTAATTGTCCTTCTTATCATAGGATTGAAAGCATGTCTTGGCTGGTTAAGAAAAAGATTCTATTTGAGTTAGATATCTAGGCATGTCCTTGAAGGTTGGCCCCTGTATCTGACTAAGTCCTCGTTGTCTGATTCCTCTGATTGGAAGGTGTATGATACATGCATGTTTGCCTGATCTTAATATTAATCACTACTATCCTGACGATTATCTTTTATAGTAACTTCCTATTAAAAAGATGAAATTACAATTATATCAGTTTATAAATAAATAAGACAAAATAAATTGTAAAAACATATATATATATATTGAGCAACTCTATTTTTACACGCTATCTCCTCCGACTAACTTATACTTACCAGTCATCTTTCCGTATATAATTCTAGATAAAAATACATTGTAAATTTATTTCTAGATTAATTTTTAATAACTAATTAATATTTATAATCTTTATTTATATATAAAAGCGTTATTTTATAGTTTTTTTATTAAAATTCCTAGGTATATAATAGATTATATTATGTTTATTACTGAATTAAATAAAAAATTTTAATTATATTAATATTTCGTATTGTTATAGTCATGTTTATAGTTTTTTAGTTATCTAGTTATCCTTGGCACTTATATATTACCGCTCTCTTTATCGGTGAATTATGATAAATATCTTATATCATACAATTTATATATTATTATAATATTAATATAATAATATATATATATATTAATATCATATATTCAAATGAAATATCATACATAATAGTAAATGATTATGTGGTTATAATCTATGATAGTTGTGGCTTTAAACCAAATTACACCATATATATATATAATAATATTACTGTATTATATTTAGAAACTGATATATGATATGTTTTTATATTTACTAATGATATATTAATTCCTAAGAATAAAACATATATATATATATTTATATATCACTCATAATAATGGTAATAATTTTTAAACTTATAAATATTTATTAAATATCTTCATTAAACTCTCATCTAAGAGGTAATATTTGAAAAACTATTTAAAATATTAATAATTATAAAATTTAATAACTATTAGCAACATAATATTATATAAAAGGATATATAATATATACTCTTCAATATATATTAATCCTCCGTTAAAATTATCTCGTAATACTGACGGTCCTTATAATTGAATTATAATTATTTTAATCAATAACTATCTCATATATATATATATATATATATTTATTCACAATATTATTGATTGTATTGATATACTTTTTAATCCTAAACCGCCACTTGTCTTAACTCGAGCTTATATACTGGATGCCTGTTGTACTTGGATGAGCTGTGCGGATGGGATCGTGTGATATCAATGCGAGTACAGGATGGATGTGAGGTTGGCGCCATAAAGTTCTAAGAAAAGTTTCTCGTGAGTATGACTTTTGACTCGGAAATAGGTTGATACGCACATATATAGGTTATATTATTATATAATAATATACTATATATTATATATAATATATATATAATATATATATATTATATATATATTTATATATATTATAATATATAACTAATATATATATAATATATATATATAATTATTATATAATATATATATTAAATTATCTGTTATATATCTAATATAGATACAGTATATAATTATATATATTTATATATTATATATATATAGATTATATAATTATTTATATATATATATTATATTAATATTATATATATATAATAATTGAAATTATATATTATTATATGGTAATGGGTTTTACCCATGGGGTGATATATATTGTATCTAACTCATACCCCAGTTAATTTTTACGAAAATTACACTGGATAATATTACTTTCTATTAATAAAATTAATAATAATGAAGAATAGTGAAATAATACGAAAATTGTCTGGACTTACTCTTTCAGGAGGGAAAAATAATATATAAAGTACAGTACTACCTCTTACTAAAATTTTCGTATAGTTAAAAATACCCTAGACTTATTTCAATCAATTTGATCTGATCCAGGTTTATAGTAGTCTTATATTATTAGTAGCCCCTCTAAGTCAGCAGTTTTATGATAAGTTTTAGTTATAGTGTACTATATAATATATACCACTAAGAACAATATCTATGTAGTATATATATATAGCGTATATATTATATATACCTATATAATTCTTATTATTTCTTATACTCATATATCTGGTAACTAGGTATACTATGGCCCTAAATAACGAGCAACGAGTCAGATATATATATATACTATTAATATATTTTATATATTATATATAAATATATATATATATTTATACTATACCTCAATTATCTAATTTTATTATATTATGATTATTATAATAGATGCTAATTAAATCAATTGATAGAAAATTTTCAACTTTGAGAGGCTCTAATTATAATACTTTTATAATATATATTTTTCCCATAAAAGTAGTACTAGCCGATTTATGTTTGTTTTTATATAACAACTTATACAATTTTATATAATTTTTTATAATATTTAGAGATATATATATATTCTAGTTAGATATTTCATAATATCAAAATATATTTTATGGTTTTTTTTATATTAAAACAAATCCTATGGGTTTTTATTTTATAACAATACTTTGATAGCATCAGTTTGGTAGGTCATATTTATTCTCCTAAAAAGAGGCAACGATTTTTCGTTTTCACTATTCTTTTTAATATATATAATATATATTATTATATGTAGTAGTATATTTATATAATTGACCTTGCCATAGAATATTATTTAATTATATTAAATAAACGGCATGATAGTATATTATATATATATATAAATTATATATATATTATTCTATAATATATATATATATAGTATATATAATATATATCTATATTATATATATATATATATTACTATTATATATAAATATTAGTATATATATCTATATATAAATATATAGTATATAATATATATATATATATATTATATTATATTATATATAAATATATATATCTATATATATATTAATATTATAATATATATATATACTATTATATATATATATAGATATATATTATCAGTTATAATATATATATATATATATATATATATATATATTAATATTATATCATATATATATAGATATCAGGGTTGCCATGAGTGGGCCCGACCCGAAAAACCCACCGGGTTTTTTCAAAAAGCCCACTTGAAAAAACCCGCTATTTTGCCCCACTTGGTTTTTTCAATTTTTTTTTCAGAAATGAATTTCATTGTAAAATTAGTAAAACAAAAATGAAAAATATTAGAAATTTTTGCGAGTTGACAAGTATGACAAGATTATAAGCTCATTTTAAGTTATTTGTGTGAAAGAATATATTATATATTATATATATATATATATTATATAATATTATATATATATATAATATATATATATATATATAATATATATATATATATATATATAATATACCGATTATTTAGTTATATATATTATATAGTATATTATTATATATATATATATATATATATTATATTATAATATATATAATATATTTATTATATATAGGTAAAGTATATATATATATGTATATATCATATATGAGGCCGGTCCAAAGTGGACCTTTGATTTTCAGATGGTGGGAGTAGCCAGTTCTTAGGTGTTCATTTCAAACAAAGTACTTCAATTAGCACTTAAAAAATGAGGCGTTGTTAGCATTAAAAGCCAACTGATATTTTTTGTGTCAAGAAAGAATTCTTTTTGTTGCGTTGTTCATTTTAATGGTATTTTTAGACAATTCCTTTGAGTTTTTGATGTGTCAGATAGAGATTACCATGTTTTCATTGTTGAATGTCTGGCAGCCATTGAAAAATTTAGATGAATTCCTTTCTTCTACATCTGTAAGATCCATACTTTCAACGGTTGTATTAGCACTTGATTCACTTAGATTTGCCAGAATATGACAAACGCTGACGGATGTTTTCTAATCACTTTCAGATTTTTTCAATTTTATTGCTAATTGTTATCACTGTAATATTTGCATTTTACTTTGCTGGTGCCTAGACATTCAGACCTCCAGTCCATTCATTTCCTAGTTTTTTTCTGGATCCAAGAGTCTTTGCATTACTGTTTAATCAAACTTATATAACTTAACAAAATTTAAAACACAATTTAAATAATATGAAATTGGCAGTTATGCTGAAAATAAAAGGGAAAGGAATGAAAACCCAATTTTCCCCGTTTTTTCGGGTTTTTAGATGAAAAAACCCGAAAAACCCCGGGAAAAATTGGGCCTTTTTGCAAAAAGTGGGGTTTTTTTTTTTTTGGGGCCAAAAAAAAGGGTATTATATATATATCATTATATATATATATACCCATAGATTATCATATTAATATATATTATATATATTGGTATTATTTAGACAACCCTAATTACTGATTAACACGAAATATAGGTTATATATATCAACACTTTACTCACTACAATATATAATAGATATATATATATATATTAATATATAATAATATAATATAATATATTAGTATATTAATATATATATTATAATGATATATAATATATTATATAATATATAATATATATATTAATATTAATTATATATATATTATATTATATAATATATATAATATACTTATTAATATACTCTCTACCTTATCTTTATAGCTATGACATGACCCATACATAATATAATATTGTACTTTGAATAAGAAAGGGGCTCTAACTAGCTCAAATCTATAGCTCATTGGTATTGTTATTTTTTATTATTATAAATTATATATATCAGAGGATGCCATCTATACATATTCAATATCTTAAAGTAGTATTTATTAACACTGTCTAGTATAACTAGACTTTAACCGTATTCGTACATTCTTATTTCTTCCTCTATTATTTTAAAGAAAACTCTATATATATGAATTATTATAACATATTCTATTGTTAATATACCATATATTAAATATACAGATATAATACTAAATAGGTAAATTTTTATATAGTAGGATATTTTTATTAGACTCTTAGCTAAGGTATCTATCTAATTAATTACTATGAAAGTAAAGGCCATATGAGTATTTAAATTATATCTGTATTAATTATATATAATTATTATGTTTATCTTTTATAGTATTATAAAATAAGAGGTCCAGTTAAATATATAGGTTCTCGAATTTATGTTATTACGTTTATTATAGTAATAATTAATTATTTAACGGTAGTCATCAAACGTATTAAACACTATTAAAATATTTTGGATAATAATGTTAATTTATCTAACAATAATAAAAATTATAATATTGATTATAAAATGATATGAAGTACAACTCTATTTTTATATATATGATTTTTCTTATAGTTCCTGGAGATCTAAATACTATCTATAATATAATTAATAATTTTTATATATGATTATTATAAGATAAAATAGTAATAACAATAACATATGTACTTGTATTTTAAATAATACATAATTAAAGTTTTCTTATTTCGTTTAATATTTTTAAAATATCAGAATATTAAATATTATATATAAAATATATATATATTATATATATAATAATAATATAATAATTAATATAATAATTATAAATTATATACATTATCTATATAATAATAATAATTTACATAATATAATAATTTAATAATAATTATTTAATGTATTATTTTTCTTAAACATAATATTTATTATTAAATTAATATGAATTATATTTTAATAAAATAACATAATAAGAGGCAAAATTTATAATTATGATTTAAATATTATTAAATCTACTATTTTAATTCTAATTAATAAAGGTGAGGATTTAAAGTTTTATATATATATTTAGAATTGGGCAGCACTTATTAAGTTGTGTGATATCGTACCTCTCCACGAATTAAAAAGAAGTTGATATAATAATAATATTATAATTGGTAAAGTAAAATAAATTAATTATAATAAAATTTTTATATATGAAAAAGTGTAAAAAGAAATAACTGACTATTATTTAAAATTTAAATTTAAATAAATTAGTTAGTGAGAATTTTTAATAATAACAATTTTTACGTACAAGATTAATTTGGAATTATTCCTTTAATATACTTTACTTATACTTCCTAAGTATGTAAATTTTCAAAGCTTATGAGGCGCTAACGGGTATAGATCTTCATATTCAATATAAAAATATATATATAGGAAATAAAGCCCGCGTTATATAATAATCTTTTCCTATATGTTACCAGCGAAATAAAAATACGCACAATTATATTTCGCGATATCGAAATATTTCGTTTACCAGTATGTAAATCGTACGAAAATAACTTTTGCTATTTAAATAAATATTTGACGGAATTATTTGTCATCTCACTCTTCTCTGTTCTTCTATCTACTCGTTAACATACATTTCTAAATATTATATTATTATATACAAATAATTATATTAATAATATATATTAAATGATGATATATTAATAATTATAATTAAATATTATAATTAATAATATTATACTATATTAATAATAATATAATATATTTACAAATTCAATTTTATCAAATAACTATTATTTAGTCTAATAATATAATAAATGATTTATCATATTATATAAAAACGAAATAAACATATATGTTAAATGTAATTAATTTTTTTTATTTCATTTGTCGATAAGATATATATAAGCTATAGTAGCTATAACTTTTATTACGATATATGCATATATATATATCTATAGGCTATTAATTTCATTTCTATACACTGGTTCCTCTTAAGGAATGTTTATTTACGTGATTTCATTATAGTTAGGCATTTAGTTTTTAACTATCCTTCATAGTCATAATATAATAATTATATAAGTGATTTCATTCCTATATTCTCATTTGCTTTAATCTAAAGGTCAACTTGTATATATATATATATTATAATGAATTAATATATAATATTATATATATGTGTATACATCATGACGTAATACTATCTATACTTATATATTTATATTATTAAGAAAATAGAATACAAACAAGTAAGTCATATTTTTTATTAATTAAATAATCTTTACCCAAATATTAATAATTTTGCTAATATAAATATATATAGTACATAAATCAATAATATATAATAATAATTAATTAATTATAAGATACTAATTATACTAATATTTAATTGATAACATTAGCTGTTATCATTAGCTTCTGCTGATATTGTAAACCTTAATATAGCTTCTTTCTATATACTATATATATTTTTAAATTGTATTAAATATTTAAAGTAATACTTTAATATTATTAATTCATAAATTTCATCAGAGAACTTTTCAAGTCCCCACGATTGGAAAACACTTTTTTGTAAAGTCACTTAATTTATTCATTTAATAGATTATAAATGGGTACAATTAATTCTTAGTGTATTGAGTAATTTATTATATGTTAATATAAGTAATATTAAATACCAATAATTTAATATTCATATTAATATTAATAATTAATCATTTAATAATTATTAAAAGTTTGTAATAAAAAGCTTTTCATATTATTTTAATTTTTATTATATTAATTTGTTAATGATTTATTGATTTTTTAATAAAATATTTAGATAATATATATATATTT
>JABUQX010006421.1:30000-40000 GCA_015478945.1 Trachelipus rathkii | reverse complement strand
TTCGAGTACAATATTCCTAATATTAAATATATATATATATATTATAATATATTATATATATATATATAATATATATATATATATATATTATTAATATATATATATATATTATTATATATATATATAATAATATATATATATAATTATTATATATAATATTATATATATATATATATATTAATACAACCTATGTCTCACAACCAATATAGGTTTTCAAAACGTGAAAAAGAATAACCAACCTCGAAAGTTAAATATAATACATTGATCGAGACAGTCAACCTAACCTAGCCTAGCGTGCCTAACCTAACCTTGCACTAAATTTAAACACCTAAACCTTAAATTAACCTAACCTAACCCTAAGTTAGTATAAATTAAGTTAAGGACAAAATCAAACCAAACGTCGTCGGACTGAAGGAAAAATAGAAAATAAAAGAAATTGAAACTAAAAATCAAATCCTATTGTGTTGAAAAAAAAATCAGTTCACTTTATAGCAATAAATTTTTTTACTTTTCTTTAATGTAATTATTAGATAGCATTACCAACCATTTCCGATACAATTTTTTTATTGCTTCCCTAGAAACAAGGCCCCGAATGCTACGTGTCCACAATAGGGCGCGATGCCAAAAGCGCGTCGAGGCAATATAATATATATAATATATATATTATCAATTATATATTATATATATATATATAATATATTAATATATTTAATTATATATATATGACACTTATAAGCATTGTTTACTCCTTTATTCTATCCGTTTAATTAACGTAAAAGAGGGAAAATGTTTATTCGGGATAAGTAAAAATTAAACTTGAAATATAAAACGAATTTCGGTGATAATTATAATACTATAAATAATATAAGAGAGTACCTCTGCTATTATTCGCAATTTCTATATTATTATATATTTATCTACTTTTAGTATTATTATATATATATATATAAATATATATTATATTTAATTTTAATTAGAGTAATTTATTATATTTTAAGTAGATTAATTCAACAATATTATATATATATATATAAAATTTTATTATTAGATTAATTTTTTACACATTTTTTTTAATTTAATTTTAACAATTTATATTTAAATTCATTGTTCTAAATTAAAATTATGTACTTACCTGTTGGTTTTAGATTTTGTTGATGCAAGTTAAATAGATTATTTATATAGTTATATTTATTATTATTTTATAATTTATATATTATTTATTTATATTAATACTTAAATTTAATTATATTATATAATATTATTATATTATATTAAATTTATAATTTATCTTAATATATTATATAATTATAATGTTATCTTCTAAAATTACTTTTTTTTTCTTTTCTTTTTTCATTTTTATTTAATTTTTGTATTTTCGATTATTATTATATCATTATGTGGGTATTTTTTATTTAATATATATATCCAAATATTCCCATTCCTCCCTGCATCAGCGCGTAGAGAGTTGCGAGCATACCGGCAGGGCAACCGTGAGCCAAACTTTGTTCTAATTGGCGAATTTTGCGTCTCTCCTCTTTCTCTTGCGGGTTGAGTACCGTGCGGAGTATTATATTAATGAGATAAAGGAGGTCGTGTGGAAACGTCTTTGCTGCACACGACACACGAGTTGGCCTGAATCTTTTATAACAGGCACGCGCCACTTAATCTTAATTTTATTACTATATACGTGATACAACAATCATAAATGTAACAATTAATATTTTCACAACTTACTTAGTAAATAATAAGTCAAAAGTAATAGATACTATCTACTAATTTTTGATTGATGTGTCAAGACCCGTGCTGTCTCTTTTAGTAAACATCTAAAAAACAACCTTAAGACAAATATTGAGCCACTCATCCCTGTTTCATAGATTCTATAAGCCTGGAAATAAATACCTAAGCAGCGGCGCTCGTGGTACTATATATAGCTAGGCATACCCATATTGTGTTCTCTCTATGTAATTAAAGAGACCTATACGGAGAATCAATTAAGTGTATAGGTGGTAGACAAGAGGTGCCCATAAAAAAGAAAATATAATATGGTGCTCATATGTATGTTCAAGTTAGCCCCACGCTTTTTATACATTCTCTTTTTCCTAGCGACCTGTTTAAGCACGTAATATTTAATACAACCTTCTAAACTACATTTGAAAAAATCCAGTATTCGTCATTCTCCAGCATATCACGAATGCTAGTTATTATTTATGAGTGCCTCCTTACTAGGTATAATTAACTCATTGGAAATTTTTCACGAATTACCCTTAAAAGTTTTAATTAGTTCGCATGTGCTACTCTTTCTTTTCTTATTGTGTATATGTCTCGTCCTCCTCCGCCCCGCGAGTCAAACATCAATCAATTAGTTATACTGCAAAGTACGAAATTACTCCTACGTCAAGAAACGGCTAATCATTGGTGTTCAACCTAAGGTCTATATTAATATAATATAAGGTCTATATACGATTGCATTAGTTTATATATAATTATCGTCCATGTCTCGGTTTATAGGATATCACTATATATATATATATATTATATATTTATCTACACTAGGAAGTTAGGAGCAACCCTATCCCTTTTCTTAAAATACTTATAATCTAACATATATACTAGTCTGTGGGAATTAATATAAGTCCGAGAGACGTAGTCATGGGGCAATGAAGAAAGATGGTCTTCACATCAATCGACGACACACATTGGCTTATCCACCAGAGTAGCATGGATCACACTCTGACAATTGGCTCTCAATTGTGACCGAACGGGAAAGTCGAATTCTTCCTAACTAAAAGGAGTCTAAGTTTAATTAGATATAATATACTCATTTTCAAACTTAAATTGGCAAATCGGAACAAATACTGATGTGTGAATCTATATGCGCGTTTTTGTACATACAGAAAATTTAGCTTTTATCTCGGAGCCTACGAACCGATTCAGTCAGTGGTTTTCGTTCATTAATTGTAGTGCGAGTGAATGGAGGCCATACGTCCGAACTTGCCGCCAGGCTTATGAGTCCTACCTTGCCAGGGTCAGAAAGTTATACAATACGCGACGAAAAAGAATGATTTCTCCTGTGAGCCGTCTTGGCCAGCTGCTAGTTCGCCTCCGCTCGTCTTTTCATAGAGGGCGTACCACGATATGATTTCCCGTTCAAAGGAGCACAGTATCCACCCCGAGACTTTAAAATTTTATATAGGAATGCGAAACCTGTGTGTACAACAAGCAAATAGCCCCAATGTCAGGCAAAGGGAACTCCAAAAAAAATATTTGCGAGTGAAATCAGTCAGCCGTCGTTTGATATAATGCCCCCCGTAAACACCCGAGTACCTACTCATGCCATAATACTGCTGATGGGGGTCTAATTTCATATTGAGTATTCAAATATATAATATATATGAAACTATAAAATAATCATAACAAACTGTCAACATACTCGCAAATAAATAAGGAGGTGTATTAAGAGACTCTGTAAATCCCTCATAATAACTTGTAGCACACACTTATTCTTTATAATGTTGCAAAATTATGTTCCTATTACCAATGTTTCAAGCCGTTATGTATATTATATATTTTAAAGGAGGGTGGGAGGTACCTCATAGAATAATACCCAAACCTCAAAATGGACTTGGAAAAGGTTTTGAAAATTATGTGTTGCGATATGTAATAAAGAAGAGGAAAAATGTAAGAATAAGATGGCCATGTTAAATATAATATGGTACCTATTATGGGGTGAGAGGGCCGCAACTGCTGGATCGGTAGCGTGAGTGGGACTGTGTTCATGTTCTAGTGCCTAATTCCTCAGAAAACTCTAACCCTAATCAAAGAGTGATACATTGGATACATTCTGGCCTCGTCTCGGACTCACTCAAGTGCCTTGAAATGGATTTCTTCTTTGCCCTTTTTGGACGGACGTTGTTATATGCATCCCGAAGTAACAGGCTATCGTACCTTGTTCGTGTGATCCTTGTTGTCTCCACCAGCGTAAAATATCACTAGTGATCCATCTCAATTTCCACGAATGATCACCTGACTTTGTTCAATCGCGGGTCGCGGGTCTTGCAGTGTCTGGCAGCTTCCTCTCCGTTCCAAAAGCGCAGGGTGGGAAAGCACGTCTAATTTCAATATATATCTCAGTCAACTATATCAGCACAGAATGTGAGCGGCGCTACGATGATATTGAAATACTTGTGTCCTTTTCAACAAATGAAGCTTATAAATTATTGTTCCTTGCCCTGTTTTGTAGCGATGATAGCTGACGGCTCGCGAATTGTAGAAGTAGGTCAATTGAAGCAAGTACTTGAGTGTGTTTGCTTCGTCTTCATTCTACTGAAGTTCGACATTGAAACGACTATTTCCTCCACCCCTTTTTCTCTGCCGTATTCATAACTTTTTGTCTTTTTCCGCACATCTGATCAATAGAGTCTATGGTGTTCATTCCGATACTTTGCGTTGCTGCTGGGTTTCTAAGTCACCCGATTTGAATTTCTGTAGCTAATTCCTTGGTCTTTGCCCGGTGCTGGCGGTGCCCTTATTACAAGTCTTTCTTTTTCTGTGTATCTTCACCGTCATATTTCAACAAGTTTCACTGCCAAATAAAAAAAAAAAAACATCAATCTGCCGAAGCCATTAACGATTGGCGTTTGTTGCGTGACGGCTGTCATCGTAGGTCCCCTACCCAACTAGCCAACACTCTGATTTTCTGTCTGTCCTGGTCCTAACCTCCACCACTTTAAACACCCCCTCACCACCCACCGAGGCTATATTGAAGTTGAATGGAACACGCTACATTAAAAGTGAAAGGACTAACCCAATGAATGGTGGGCTATCGTCAACTGTAATAGAACAGTGGTTTCCCCAAAAGTGGGGGGTCGCAAGTACCACCCTGGGGGTACGTACGCAAAGCTATAACCTCGCCGCTACCCACCCCCAAAGAAGTAGCTCCATATCATTCACACACTACGACAAGAAAGAGTTCTGAATGCGTGTTATTCACAGGTGAGTGAGCAAAGGTTCCCATCACAACTCATATACTAAATGAGTCTCTACTGATGAAAAAGGGTGACTAATCTCTATATATTATATTATAAAATAACATGTGTTATATTACATAACTAAATAATCACTTACTAACTATCCATTTAAAAGACACTTCGTATCTTATATCCCCTATCACTAACACTTCATAAGTATATAACACAATTATATATTAATATATATATATATATATATATATATATTTATATATATATTAATTATATATTTAAATATTAATATTAACAATATTATTTACGTGTACATCATTATTCATAAATAAATATTCAATAATATTTATCATATCACAAATCTATAAATATAATTTATATTTGAATATATATATCTACTATATTATATTGTAATTAAATAAATTTATAATAATATCTAATTTATGATTAGAGTCTATCCTAGTATTTGTGAGAGGGTAACTCTATCCCAATACAATATTATTATATGTAACTCGCTCATCATATAATATCACAGTCTTTGTGAAGAACATTACTATTTCGATATTCCTTTACTATAGTATAGAGGCTACATACATATATATCAGCCTACTTTATGACTCGATTATCTAAAAGGTATTTGCGAGTGTGAGAACTCATCGTGTGTAATATCTAATATGATGTATAATTAATGAGTATATATAATGGAAGGTGGAAGGAGAAAAAAAAAAGCGCAATTATATAGCTGAGTGTGAGAGTGAGAATGGAGAGAGAGGTAGCGAATAAAATAAGTAGAATATCGTTGAGTAAAAATGAATAGAAGAGAGAGAAGATACGTAAGAATGTATAAACTATAATACCTGAGAATAAGGAAAGAGTAAATAATAACCACTAAAGTAATTAAAGATTAAGTAATATAATATAAAGTAATAAAGATAAACATCGATTAAGTTAAAATATGAAGATAGTATGATAAAACGATAAAGAATGATAATAAGTAAATGATAATGTACCGTTATCGATCTTCACATATAGTACATAGCCAGCTGAATATGCACTAAGTGTAATATACATACGATAAAATGGAGATATAAACATTTTATATTGTAAATTGATTCAGTAGTTATAAGTATCATAAGTAACCATTTATCATATGAGTAATGATAAAATTGTAATGGATCATCAAGTTTCAGTATTATTGAGTTATACAATTGAGTAGGATTTAATAGTGTATATTAATTTATAATATTATATAATATAAAAAATTAATTAATGTAGTATTATATTAAATATATAAGGAAATATCTAATTAGAGATATTTTCACTCTAAAAGCTATTATTGAGAGGGTGTATATTACTCGTGATACAATAACTCACAAATAATAAATGACGTTTCTATAAGTAAGTAAATAATAATCTATATATTAGTAAGTATAATATATGATATAATATTATAGTCCTTACTAATAGTAACTTGAATAAATAACACTATAATTAATAGCTATAAAGAAATTAATCAGAGAAGTAAATATCTACGAACAGACGTATTATTATAGAACTATGAATACTGAGAGCGTAAATAGAAACGTTAATCGAGAGTATAATAGATAATATGGAATAATAATATAATAGAATATATTTCAATGGTAATCTATCTATACGATAAAATAATCGGGTAGGCACTACCTAGTGAGAAATAGCACGGGTATTGACGAGCCATGCGGGTGCGATTAGTAAAGTTAGGTTAACTTTTAACATATTAATCTTCATCACGTGAAATTACATTCAGTATAGTCTGTTATTATCACGTGATTTTTAAATTACGTGAGTTGAGGACGTTATCTACTTAGTATACATAATAATAGTAGAGAGAAATAATATATGAATATGTATATACCATAGTTTTTTATATTAAAACAGTCAGTTTGAAGTGATGCGGAGGTATACAACAAGTTGAATTTCTTTAGCGAAGCCATGATATAGCCGAACCCCAAAAAATATGAAATTATTTCTCAACTACCTACTATTAATATAAAATTGTAATATTATATATTTATAAAAAGAGGTATAATTATTAATGGATAATACATGGATCATAAAGACCCTATCATACAATAGCACTACTAATGTTTTTGACGTGATAAGAATATTATTCTAAAGTCGTATACTTGTCCATACAGGTTGAATACCAATTAAAAATTCGTATCTAAATGTCAAGTCTAAATTCTAAGGAGTCCTAATTTCAATAAAGTTCAAGACCTAAATCCAGATCAGTATTCTTATAGGTATATAAAAGAGGATAAATCGTGAGTAATTATATAAGGAGGAATGACAAGTGATAGATGAGGTAGAGCGGAAGTTCGAGAGAGAGAACTTAGAGACAATCTATTATGATAACGAGAGAAGCTTAGTTATAATAGGTGAGTAGTCTACTATGAGAGGAGTACTAGATAGAGAGTATATAAGGGTAAGTAGATGAGAGTAAGAGTCTATAAAATGACGTCACAGATAAGTAGATAGATATAGTGTAAGAAAGCATGAGGATTGATTATGTAAATAGTAGATAATAGAAGTTGTTTGAGACTAAATAGCTTACAATTTTAAAGTATATAGAAGGTCTGTAAGTACAGCACATACTATTTGGTATATTCACTGATTAAAAAAAATATAACTAGCTTAAACATCACCTAGTAATGTATACTCCAAAAACTTTTGATGATAATATCATATTGTATATATAATATTTTTATATTTATCTTTATAAAAACTATATTTATTATACATTTACCCTAATATGTAGTAGTAAATAGTATCTAATAGTTAAAATTTTCATGTAATTACGTATATAAGGCAATATTATCATATACCCAGATTTATAATAACTATTTATTTACCATTGATATTCATTACAAGTACATGCAGCATTTTTTTTATTATCTCTATTGTGCCAAATGTATATTTATTACTTTTAGAGTGACTGTAAGTAAAATAATTATTTATTGTTTTTCCTAATCGAAATTACATATTATTTTCTATTATATTATTAGGCAAGAGAAGAGTACTTATTTTAGCTATAATAAAAATACACTTAATTATAATTTATATAATTATTATTTTTCTTTTGCATTGTAAAAGAAATATAACAAAAATGACAAACTTCGTATTTAATATAATAAAAAACATCTGTTTCTAGAATAAAAGTATTATCAAGGCCCACATAAAAATTTGTTATACGTAAATAAACTTCTAATACTATTATTTACCATACATAATATAACATTAAAGTTGAAATTATATATAAAAAAAAGGACTTATTGTCCATAAAAATTAAAGAAATAGCGATGAATGATATTAACTTTACAGATTGTTTTTAAATTATATATATAGAATATATTTAAACACAATGCATAAATATATTCTCAGACTCATTTATACAGTAGGATTACCTCGACTCATAATACTATCAGTAATACTCCCACAATTCCTTCATTTATGAGACAATTTTAACTAAAAATTAATGCCCATTATATATATATGCTCTCTATATATATAAAATTTACTCAGAATATAAAATAATAATGTCAGTATAAATAGCTACTCAAAATTATCAAAATGTGAGTTGTGCTACTACAAAATAGAATTCCTACTGTATTTTTGGTTACAATTATCAGTCTGATTATATTTTTAATTTCTTTAACTTGTAATAAAAATAAAATTAATTTTAAATAGCCTAAATTTCCTTGTTATATAATAAAATATAAATTTATATAATATAATAAATATTATAATTAAAATTATATAAAATTAAATAAAATTAATAATAATAATTAAATTAATAATTATAATATAATAAATTATTTATAATGTTAATATACTAAATATTGATGTAGTTCGTAAATATATTTTAATAATAATAGACTAGTCAAACATATATAAATATAATAATACATTAATAATATAATGATGAATATTATATCAATATATTAATAAATATATATATTTATATAATACATATAATATATATAAATTATATGATTATTAAATATTATAACCTCATTAAATAATACTAATAATATTAATGAGACATTTAATAAAATCCTCAAGTTTATTGAGATTTTATATAAAATTAACTAACCTAACTCTAACATAAAAACTTATATTATATAAACTAGATAAATAAGATGAAAAAAATAGAAATCAAGTCGATTATAGTATACAGAGAAATGATTTAGAAATACTTTTTATTATTGAGTAAAAATAAAAAGACAAACCCTATAGGATAATAGAAAGTAGGAGTGAAGGATTTAAGCAGAAATATATAAACACACAATAATAGATAGTTAAGATAAGTATAACAAAGCCTAACAGAAAAAAAAAACCAAGAAGTAATAACATAATATAACTGAAAAAAACTAAGAAAAATAAAATTTGATTATAATTAATGATAAATGCAATTATGTTTGTATCTAGATGAATTTATTGACATAATAATAAAAATAAATAAATTAAATATAATATATATATAAATAATATATAATAAATATAATAAAATTATAAATTTAAATAAATAATAATTATATATAATAATAATTAATATAATAATATAATAATTAATTAAAATAATTTAAATAACATTATACTTAAAATATAATAATTTTTCCAACCATTTTGCGTTCTATTTGTATATATAACTTATAATTATATCTTATAGTATACTACCTATCGGCTTTAAGTTAGCAGATATATTCTAAAATTGATATAGAATAGTAAATTAAATGCATCAATATATATATAATTATTAAAAAATATTATTTAGTAACATATTATATCAGTCACTACACAATAATATTACTTGTTATAAATACTTATATATCCCATATAACTAAAGGTACTATAAAATAACAAGAAATAATCTCAATTCTTAACTAGCTTACTGCATACAGTAGGTATAGTATATAAATATATAATACTAATTAATCCATATACTCATCAGTACAAATGTGTGTTACTAAATAGATACATAT
>JABUQX010006420.1:20000-22626 GCA_015478945.1 Trachelipus rathkii | reverse complement strand
GTTGTACTTCGTTTCGGTTATCGTTTTAGGTGTTTAACGTTTTCGCATTTATCGTGAAACGCTTCGCGTTTTCGTGCGCCGCTTCTAAGGTCATTTTCGTCCGAAATCCATCCCTCTACTACTGTCGTGGTTCGAGGTCCTGTCAAACGGGATTTGTACTTTCGACTAGTCACCAGGACGGACACGAAAAATTGCCGTTTGTAGGAGATTTTCTGTAATTCATTACAGTTTACGGCATAGTGTATTAATACACTAATCTCAATACCCTCACCTCACTCATCCATAGCCAACACATACAACGGTACAACCTTTAATACACATACAGACACCTACATTCCTATTCGCCTCACGCACAGTAGGTCTGTGAGTCCAGAGCCTAGCCATGCCCACTGATGGCTGGAATATCTTGACTTGGTTTAGACTGAGGCTGGGGTTACTATCACCCTGATAACTGTGCACCTTTCCACTTTGTATGGGCCCACACGTCGGGAAAAACATAAAAATATAGTAACCCTTTCCCCGATTGTCGTGGTAAAATAACCTAACTAACTAACTAACTAACTTAACTTATATATATATATATATATATATATATATATATATATATATATATATATATATATATATATATATATATTTTAATATATATATATATATATATATATATATATATATATATATATATATATATATATATATATATATATATATATATATATACAGGTATATATATATGTATATTTATATATTTATATTTATATGTGAAATGGCACAATGCCATTAATTATAATAAAATAATAATTAATAACTAATAATAATAATAATAATAATAATAATAATAATAATAATAATAATAATAATAATAATAATAATAATAATAATAATAATAATAATAATAATAATAATAATAAAAATAATAATAATAATAATAATAAATGATAATAATAATTTCAGAAATTTATATTCAGAAGAAAATACAATTTTCGTTATTTTGATAAATTGGATATTACAAATATTTTTATAATGCAAAATTTCAAAATATCTATAGATACCATATGCAACAATAAAGGTAATTTTCCAAACATCTGATATCTGAAATGGGGATACAAATTGCCACACAGTCTTGTGTCCTTTGAGCCCCAACGTAGTACCCGTAATATTGAATACTCTTAATTACTAATTACATTAAAGATACTTTTAGTACTAATAATATAATAAAAGTAGTAGTTATATGTTTCTTAACTGCCAGGCAATTCTAACAACAATAATATTAGTAATAAAATTAATATAAATAGTAGTGATGATAATAACAGTGTATAAACATTAATGACAATAATCATAATTATAATCACAAAACGTTGATGAATATTAATAGTAATCGAGATTAACGCTAATAGCAATAACAATATTGATAAAAATAATGCCATAACTGAAAGAAAACTTATAACTATAATAATTATAATCATATTATAATAAATAATATTAATTATAATTATAAATTATAATCAGAATAATTCATTATTATTATTACAATAATAATAATAATAATAATAATAATAATAATAATAATAATAATAATAATAATAATAATAATAATAATAATAATAATAATAATAATAATAATAATAATAATAATAATAATAATAATAATAATAAAATAAATAAATATATAAATAAATAAATAAATAAATAATCTGCCTGGAGGAACGAAAATAAGCCAAAGATCGTTTATTTTCCTGAAAAGTAAAAAAAAAACTTAATTCGCGAACTATGCATGCATGCATGCACGCGCGTGCGCACACACACACACTATATATATATATATATATATATATATATATATATATATATATATATATATATATATATATATATATATATATATATATATATATATATATATATATATATATATATATATATATATATATATATATATATATATACTTTTCTAAAGCATTTATTATTATTATTGTGTGTGTGTGTGTGTGTATTAATATTATTGTGTGTGTGTGTGTGTATGTATTATTATTATGTATTATTCTAATATTTATCTTAACTCTTTACAATAATAAATCAAAAGCGAATTAAAAATTATTTCTAGAAAAAAAATATAGAACAGATTTAATAGAAAATATGATAACCTTGATATATATATAAATATATATATATATATATATATATATATATATATATATATATATATATATTCTATATATATATAGAACGATTTATATAGATATATATATATATATATATATATATATATATATATATATATTGAGTGTTTCAAATAATAGTGCCCTAATTAAATTAAACCAAGTTCCTTTGTTTCATGAAAAAAAAAATCCACTACGAAAGTATAGTTTATTTTATAATTATTATTTGTATTATAATCATCACATTGATTATATTATTAGTTCTACTAATTTTATTATTATCGCTATTATTATTATTATTATTATTATTATTATTATTATTATTATTATTATTATTATTATTATTATTATTATTATTAATATTATTATTATTATTATCATTTGGATTATTTTTATCATTATTATTATTATTATTATTATTATTATTAATATTATTATTATTATTATTATTATTAGTTATTATTGTG
>JABUQX010006420.1:10000-15000 GCA_015478945.1 Trachelipus rathkii | reverse complement strand
TTGAGAGTGGTTGCATGTGTGAGAACCTGTTCGAAATGATTGGACAGAGAATACGATGGGGTGGGCGCAGTCTGGGATTCTCTGTTGACTTTGCCAACGTCCGTGGACTGAATGCTAATCATGAATCTATGAAATATCGCCTCTCTAACTCTCAACTTAACATTTTATTACTATGGGGCATGGAAACTCTTGTTCTGCTATCGCTCTTACCAATTTACATTCTGCTCGGAATCGTTGCAGCAATATTATTCGACAGGCTAAGTGCACTTTCATTATAAGAAAGTGCGCCAACCTACTTGGTTCTCCTACTGATTAAAATTTCTGGTCTCTTTCCAAATACATCTCTAATAACTTTTATAAATCTGTTCTCTCCTCCTCTTATTCGCTCTAACGGATCTGTAGCTAACTCTACTTCTGAAAGGCTAATCTCTTCGCTCCTTTTTCATCTAAATTCTTACCAAGACAGATTCCTGCATCCCTAACCCTCCTACTCCTACTCCTCCTCTCAGAAGTTCTTATGCTCTCTCCTGGCTGGAATTAGTATGATAGAATCCAGCCGGCTGCATGGGATTCTGAATCTATGCAATGTCAGAAGGATAGTGGCCCGGATGACATTTCCTTACACGTGTTTTGAAGGAGCGTGGCTTGAGGCTTGGAAGCCTATTCTCGTTTAAACTCATAACTCTCTATTCCTTAATACTAATACATTTCCCTTAGTGCTGGAAGCGCGCATATGGTCCAGCCAGTGTCCCGAAAAAGGAGCCGCTATGATCCTTGATCTTCAAACTATCGCCATTATAAGCTCTCACTGTTTCTACCTAAAATCTTTGAAAACTCTCTTAACTCTCATTTCCTGGATCATCTGGAGTTTCATTTCCTTCTTTCAGATCATCAAGTATGGTTTTCGACGATCGAAGGGTCAACTGGTGACATACTATTCCTATCTAACTGCAGTTTATGTATTTTGCTTTTAGGTGACTATGGTGGAGTCCTGTGTGGTAGCATTCGACATATCAAAAGCTTTTGACCGTGTATGACATGCGTCACTATATACTCTCTAAACTCCATTCCTTTGGGTTTCCTCCTTCTCTTTGCTTACTCTTGTCAAGTTTTCTCTCTGATAGCTCCATATCAGCACTCGTTGATGGAGCGACTTCTTCCTCCTTTCCTGTTAATTGTGGTGGTGTTGATAAATGTCAGGTTTGTTTCTCCAACTTTATTCTTATTCGCCAATTTGATCTCCTCAGCTGTACTTCTTTGGCTCTTAACTGTTATTCCGATGACTGAACTCTCCATTCTTCCACTCAATTTAAAATCTGCTCCCACTTTTGCATCTAGAGTTGCCTCTCGTCTCCAGCTTTCCGATTCTATTCTTACAGACCTGGATGGGGATTTCTCGGTGGGGCCACCACAACCTTGTGAAATTCAACTCTTTGAAAACTCAAATTTTTTATATCTCCCTCTCAACCCCCCCCCCCCCCACTTTGAGGGAAGGTATATGAACTATGCTTCCCGTTTCACCTAGTGAACAACATAAACAATTCTTTTCTGAACATAAACAAAAAAATTGTCTTGGAAACCTCATATCACAACGGTTGCTAACGAAATCTATAAAAATTGAGGTGTTCCTTCAGGGTGCCCCGGAAATTTTTTCCTCTGCCCAGCTGACTCCAGTTATGTAAGGGCATTATTCGCCCTTGTTTGGAGTACTTTCTCTCACATCTCGGGGGGGGGGGCTCCAGGCTCCACCCTTCATATTGGGTAAAGTTAAGTCTAAAGTAAGAGACTAATAAACTGTCCCCTACTTTCAAAACTCTCTTGACCCTCTATCTCTGCTGACGTGACGCTGGCGCACTATTTCTTTTCTATAGGTACTACAACGGCAGATGCTCGGGGGAGTTGGCCTCTCGCATTCCACCTTCATAGCGTCGCCCACGTATCATAAGGGTGTCTTGCTCTCGCATGAATTTTGCGAGTATTTGAAATATCGGAAAAACAAAAGAACGTTCGAACATTTCAAAAGAATCTATTTCATATTCAGACCTAAGATCACCAATCCTGTAAGACCTTAGTCAGTTCAGCCACAGGATAAATTACCAGTAGATATTTGACCAGATAAATAAGATTGCTAAAATCCAAAAACTCTTCATTAGAGAACTGCAAGCAGTAATGCCAATTATTATTACAAAAATTAACATTCTCCTCCGTACTGTAAGTTAATTATATAATGTGGAGTTGTGGACCGCATTCACATTCCAGCTGTTGAGAACCCACATCAAATAAATCAATTTAATACGAAATAATTAAAAATGTTTCATAATTAATTCACTGTAAGATGAATAATACATATAAAGTACGTTATTACCATTGCAATTAATTGAAAACTATTTATTTCCTATTATTATTATTATTATTATTATTATTATTATTATTATTATTATTATTATTATTATTATTATATTATTATTATGTATTAGTATTTTATAAACCCCGCCAAAGAAAATAAAGATAATTCCAGAGTAATTTCAGTTAATTAAAGTATGAGTTCATCTCTATATTAATTGATGATCAAAGAAATATTGAAATATGCAAGCTGACCATGAATAAATATTTTAAATTTAAATTAATGCTTTCTTTTTACCACGAGTACTGTCATTAGCAATTAAAAGTAGTTATTAATACCATTTAATAATAATACAATTCTCATTGCAATTATTTAGAAGAATAGAAAGAACTTGTAAAAAGTACGTTAAAATTATTATTATTATTATTATTATTATTATTATTATTATTATTATTATTATTATTATTATTAAATTTATTTAAATATAAATTATTGCTTTTCTTTTTATTACAAGTATTTTGATTAAATTAAAAGTAGTTATTAATACCAGTTAATAATGATTTTAATTTGCATGTAATTAATTATTAATTATTTTATATTATTATATTATTATTATTATTATTATTATTATTATTATTATTATTATTATTATTATTATTATTATTATTTGAATTATTGCTTTTCTTTTTATTACTAGTATTTGGATTAATCATCAATTAAAAGTAGTAATTAATAATAATAATAATAATAATAATAATAATAATAATAATAATAATAATAATAATAATAATAATAATAATAATAATAATAATAATAATAATAATAATAATAATAATACAATTCTCATTGCAATTATTATTATAATTATTAATAAGAAATTTATTTAAATTTGAATTATTGCTTTTCATTTCATTACGAGTATTGTGATTATCAATTAAAAGTAGTTATGATACTAATCAAAATAATACAATTCTTATTGCCATTATTATTATTATTATTATTATTATTATTAATTATTATTATTATTATTATTAATTATTAGTTTTTGAATAGTGATTGATTTATTTCAGTCTTCTTGAACTAGAAACGATATTTTAAAATTAGGATTAAGAATTAACTGTTAAATCTTTTTCAACCTATAATATTCTTTTCCAGCTACGAACTTATATATTTTATAAAGATTTGATGTAGGCATTAATAATTCATTAAGTTACATGGGCTTATATGATGAAATTGTCATTCCAAAAACACATTTCAGTTAAACTGCTATCGTCATTTTTTCAATTTCTCTCCAAATTTGCTTAGTTCCATCTTGTTCATATTCAACTGACTTATTTGCATACATTTCCTTATGAGCCTTTTATTTTTTTTACAGTTGACACCACCGCTCACGGGCAGAGCCCTATTCAAGGAGGGGGTATACTCGTTTTACGTCTGAGTAGGACGAAGCTAAGCCCAAGGAGAGAATAACTCTCAATCTCCCACACGACCAGTTATGAACCTGGGTCTCTCGTATAATTGGAAGAGTACTCTTTCCCTGAGTTATCGGGCGCTGATAATAATAAGAGACCCTCTTCATTGGATATTGGCGAAGACGTTTTCACTCATTCCCGTTTCTTCTATAAGTACATTTGAAGGTGAAATTCTACGTTTTGAAATGTATCAAAAAATCAAATTTTTTGGTTTCCAAAAGAATTAATTTAAGACATTTTGTTGCCTCACACAAGTTGTTTTATAATTTTGAAAATAAATGATCTAAAAATTATCGTTATTGCAATAAAACTAGATTAGAAATGCAAAAATATTATTTATTAGATTTTTCCACTGCCTTCAAATACTTGTTCCGTTTACAAACTCTTCTCCACAATAACTTCTTCCAGCAAATCATTTCTTATAACCAGATGTTAAACAATTCTCCTGACTCCTATTTTTTCTCCTCATTCCGTGTTCCACTTCTGTTTTCTTCTCTTTCCTTCTTAATTTTAAGCAACCATCCTAAACAACGTCCAAACATTATGATTATTATTATTATTATTATTATTATTATTATTATTATTATTATTTATTATTATTATATTTAAATTATTATATTAATTACTTAATATAATAATAATAGTAATAATAATAATAATAATAATAATAATAATAATAATAATAATAATAATAATAATAATAATAATAATAATAATAATTATTATTATTATTTGTCACTAACGTAAACATTACGTCAAGAGTAAACATAATTATGGTTTTACAACAGTAAATAAAACGGGAGTACTTATTCACACCGCAAAAGAAAAGCTGTATATATATATTATATTATAATATATTTTTATCCCTGTTAACTCATAATATATATATAATAATATAATATATATATATAATATTATATATAATATATATATATATATATATAATAATATATATATTATAATATATATATATTAATATATCTAAATAAATTTTTATAGCCATGAACTCGTTGTAGTATACAATAAAATTACCGCCAAATTTATTTAATGTTTTTATTTTTCAATTAAATAATTTGGCGTGATGTTGGACATTTCGAAACGTTTCCTTTATAGTGTTTCACACAAAGCTTAGGATTTTCAAACTCCCCTCTTTCCTTTTCCATATTCATCCCTCACTCTCCTTC
>JABUQX010006419.1:102500-107119 GCA_015478945.1 Trachelipus rathkii | reverse complement strand
TAAATAACACCAATTAGACATTAAAAACACAATAAGAGTCCCTCAAAAAACTCGAGCATCTCAAACATCCTCATTAAACACTTAGGAGATGCTGCACTTACTTATTTGCACACATATACAACAGTTTCATCAAATTAAATCACATTTCCTTTCTCCGGAAAAAGAGCAATTATCATTCAAAGTTAAAACAGGAAAAAATTTCAAACCCACTCAAACCCTCAAACCCTCTTCCTTCGCCCAATTTCCTGCTATCCACTGTGTGTAGAAACTCCTAGAAAAACTCCATACTGAGACAGTTAATCAAGCATCCCAAACAAAAGTTCCAACATTGCTTCCCGCAAACCACTCCCAACCATGCTCTCTGACATTCTTACGGCCAATAATAGACGGCATTCTCAGACCAACACACAAAACATTACTTTAGTAATCGACATAATAAAGCTTTCGACACAGTCTGAACCCCACAATCTAATACACAAACAACAAGAATCAACTAATCCTCTAATTTGAAATGGTTATCAAACTTTTTATTGGAAAGGCGAGCTAAAATACAGATTAAACAATCACTCACAGTAAGCTTGACAAAACGGTGTACATCAGATTTAATCCTATCTACACTCTTCAACCTATTCACAGCAGATCTTTCACAACCACAGAAGACCACACAAACATAACAGCCTACGCCGATGATATCACCATAGCTACCACGCTTCAGAATCTAGACACAACAAGTTCTTCTAATCAATAAAATGTCAATAAAATACAAACTTGTTAGCAGGACAATATAGAATGTGTACTTTGCAAACAAGTCATCTGTCAGGTTTCAATGCAACAGACAGCCAACTCAGATTCTTTAATTCCTAAATCTATAAATAACATCGCTGTTCAATAAACAAAACATAGTGTAGGAGTAACACTTTGGACACATATAACATTCACAAACATAAAACATTACCACACATCATCAAACAGAAATTGGCTTATTCTGAAATCCCAACAGGAATGAGGATCAAAATAATAATGTATCATCTTATCACAAACAATTCATCACCATCTTATAACTACTTCCCTAGTATAATCCATTATTAATAAGAAACGTGAAAAACTTCAGCTCAGCCCCAAACAAAGCTCTCAAGTATAACAGGATGTACACTTAAAACACCTCAACAAGCTTACATGACAGAAACAAAGATGTTTACTCTGGACCAATATATAAAAATAGTGAGACTCAGTTTTAGGCTAAAACACAGACACCACAGCACCCCGTCCACACTGCTCTCTATTATAACCACAGGCCAAAACTTCTTTCATCTTCTCGAATTAAACAAATTACCATAGCAAATCTTAAGTAACATCCTACCTCCTAAAACAACACCCTCATATTATTAAAGATGGTGTCATAGGAAGCGATAGGTATTTAAGAAATCTACAACCAAGCAATATACTGAATGATCATCCACCAGAAATAGCACCCGAATTTTTTTTAACTCCCTTCCAATAACCACCCAGTCATGTTTAGCCAAATTCAGATGTGGTCACCACCCAAATTTGCAATACAACAAAAATAGATTCAGCATCAACCAAACTACCTCAAATATCTGCATAAATGCAACCAGGCCTAGAGCTATTGCATTACTTCTTCCTAGTTTATTCCTTTAACCATCCCCCATAACAACAGGGTTATCACTGCTCTAAGCGATCTGTGGAGGAGGCCGGAGGCGGCGGCGTGGTACCTTAGCGAGGTGTGGCCATTCTGTTGAGGGTGGTCAGGGGGCAAGAAGAAAAGAAGAAAAGGGAAAGTAGGCAAGGTATATAAATATATATATATATATATATATATATATATATATATATATATATATATATATATATATATATATATATATATATATATATATATATATATCTTTCTTTATACTCTATATATATATATATATATATATATATATAATTATTTATATATATATATATATATATATATATATATATATATATATATATATATATATATATATATATATATATATATATATATATATATATATATATATATATATATATATATATATATATATATATATACTAACATAATTATAATTATAATAGGAATAATAATAATAATAATAATAATAATAATAATAACTAATAATAATAATAATAATAATAATAATAATAATAATAATAATAATAATAATAATACTAATAATAATAATAATATTAATAATAATAATAATAATAATAATAATAATAATAATAATAATAATTAATAATAATAATAATAATAATAATAATAATAATAATAATAATAATAATAATAATATTAATAATAATAATAATAATAATAATAATAATATTAATAATAATAATAATAATAATAATAATAATAATAATAATATTAATAATAATAATAATAATAATAACTAATAATAATAATAATAATAATAATAATAATAATAATAATAATAATAATAATAATAATAATAACAATAATAATAATAATATTAATAATAATAATAATAATAATAACAATAATAATAATAATAATAATAATAATAATAATAATAATAATAAAAATAATAATAATAAAAATAATAATAATAATAATAATAATAATAATAATAATAATAATAATAATAATAATAATAATAATAATATTAATAATAATAATATGTATAACAAGTAATACTAATAATAATATGAGATTATTATTATTATTGTATTATTATTAATAATATTATTGTGTGTAATGTTAATATTAATATTATTAATATTAATATTATTATTAATATTGTGTATTAATTTTATTTTTATTAATGTGTGTCTTATTTAATATTGATAAAATCTACTTGATTAAAAATTTCTACTTTTTCTATCTTTTTACTTCTTTATTTATCGGATACCCTTCAAAATCTGCCTCCTCCGTTTTCTTTTTCCTTTTCTCTAGAAGGATGCCCGTCGTGATTCACTTTCCACTTGAAGTCCAAATGCGTCGTCCGAGCCTCTTTGACTGCAAGGCTTGCGTGAGTTCCCTCCTTGTTTAAAGGTGACGCTTCCAAGGAGTAGCGATGAACTTTCTTCGCGCTCCAGATACTTCGACTACCCCTCTTTTTATCATTGTTTATAAATTCTTAATGCACATAATTTTAAGACTTTTTAAGAAATAATAATAACATCATGAATTATAATAAAATAATAACAATAAGAATAAGAATAATGATAATAATAATAATAATAATAATAATAATAATAATAATAATATAATAATAATAATAATAATAATAATATTTTCATAATTATATACTAGACAATAATAATAACACTAATAGCACTAATAACAATAACACTAATAACTAATAATTATAATAATAATAATAATAATAATAATAATAATAATAATAATAATAATAATAATAATAATAATAATAATAATAATAATAATAATAATATTAATAATAATAATAATAAATAATAATAATAATAATAAAAATACTAATAATATGTATGTAATAATAATTTAATTCAAATAAAACCAACAATAAAATTGAAATATTATTTATAATTATTATTATTATTATTATTATTATTATTATTATTATTATTATTATTATTATTATTATTATTATTATTATTATTATTATTATTATTATTATTATTATTATTAATAATGTCTCATGTGTGTGTCTGTCTATTTCTTACCGTATTTTATTTATATTTTTGTTATTTTTATTTACTAGTTTTACTATTATAACTCTCCTTTATTATTATTAATATTGTTATTATTATTATTATTATCATTAATGTGTGTGTGTGTGTGTGTGGTATTGTGTGTGTGTGTGTGTGTGTGTGTGTGTGTGTGTGTGTGTGTGTATTATTGTAATTGTTATTATTATTATTATTAATATTCTCCTATGTTATATTTTTTTTCTTTGTCATTGTAATAATTTTTAAGCTGTATGTGTATTATTAATGTAATATTATTAATGTAATATTATTTCTATTATTATGTATTTCCATGTATTATTATCCCCCACCGTCTCTCCCCAAGACTGGGGTAAGGTGCGTAACATGCACCGGAAACAGAAAAGTAGTAGAAGAATATGAAGCAAGTCGAAAAGAAAGCCCAGCCTTACCGCCCACTTTATACCTTTTGGTCAGAAAATCCACCCTAGAGCTTCAAGGGGCAGCGACGGACCCTCACAATGGCATCTCGTCAATGTGGGCTTCATCCCTTGGCCCAGGTCGCCACAAATATACCCTCTCTCAAAACCCAGCCATTCACTCCTATTATGCACCTTTATTCTCGCCTCTGCCAAACTCAGATTTCTCTCCTCCAGGCATTCCTTTACTGACTCAATCCACTTTTTCTTCAGTCTCCCAGCCGGTCGATTCCCAGCACACTCACCACTATACATCCGCTTAACCAACCGACTATCATCCATCCTTTCCACATGATCAAACCATCTCAACGTATATTCATTTATTCTCTCATTTACCTCTTTCTTCACACCACACAACTCTCTAATACGTTCATTCCTCATTTTATCAATTCTTCTCATACCTAACACGCCCTTAAGATTGTCCATCTGAACACATTGTGCTTTAGATTTATACCTCTTATT
>JABUQX010006419.1:87500-95000 GCA_015478945.1 Trachelipus rathkii | reverse complement strand
ATTGAAAACTAATTTCTCAAATATTTTACTAATCGTGTTTGTGATAGCTATTGGTCTATAATTTTTTGCTAGGCAAAGGTCTCCTTTTTTGGGTATAGGGATCACTTTTGCTGTCTTGAATATATTTGGGAAAATTCCTGTCAAAAATGATTCATTGAACAAGTGTTTTAAAGGGGTGGCTATTATGTCAGCTGAGAGTTTGAGGATGTGATTGGGGATAGAATAAACATCACATTTTTTGTTTTTTAATCCGGCGATTACCTTTTTTACCTCCGGGACGGTGATGGGAATAAAGGAAAAATGAGACTCGTAGTCTGGGAGAAAAGTTTCATATGATGTTTGAGAAGGGGGTTTGTCTCTCAAGATTTGCTTACCGACGTTTACGAAGTATTCGTTTAGTCCGTCTGCGATCTTATTTTGGTTGGTTGTTAACTGATTGTTTAAATTCAGTTCTTTTATACATTGTGAGTTTTTTTTGTTATTGTTGATCATTTATTGTACTTAATACTGTGTACAATTTTATTAAGTTAATGAGAATCAATCTCAACTTTAATGAACCCGAATACTTAAATATTGACAACAGTATACGTGTTCACCAGTTAAATATTGAAAGATTACTGAAGTTTTTACTGAAGAATTTCTTTTACTTACTTTGGGCGTGACCAGCCCGCGCATTGATATGATGAAATTTTTAAACCTTTATTAATGACTCATAATACTGATATTTTTATATTGTGGTCTAAATTATAAAATGACCAATATTTAATAGTTTTCTAAATAAATTTTCATACACTCCGGGCAGAGGATTGCTTCAAAAGAGAAGCAATACCCTACCTTTGAGTTTACTTTAGCTGTGTGCTTGCGTTTCCTTTAATGGTTTACTTCATTTAAAAACAAAAAAATTTTTTTTTTTTACTTTTTCTTTTTTATTTAAAAACTTTAATCTACCTTAAAATTAACCTAAACCAAACTTAATATTACCTTAAACCTAATTTTACTACTTTATTTATGCAATTTATTATAGATTTGACAAATTGGCTTGCATAAACTGCCTCTGTTTAAGAGCAGCTTTTCTCTGAGGTCTTATTGTATTGGCATTACTATCATTATTATTATTATTATTATTATTATTATTATTATTATTATTATTATTATTATTATTATTATTATTATTATTATTATTTACAATCTCCCATGTAGGGTTTTCGGTGTTGTAGGTACAGGTGTTACATTTGATAAACTACCACCTCCTGTATTTAATTCGAGGGGGTAAAGGTTACTGATGGAATGCAACCCTATTTCACCAGAACCAGTTTTTAATTTTACTGATCTGATGTTATTATCGTGACCTACTATCACATCCATCACTCTGCCCATTTTCCAAAATGGACGTGGTTTATTGCTGTCTTTTATAAGAACCACATCTCCCACCTTTACTTTATCTTCCCAAATACCCTGAAACAAGTGTCTAGACCGCTCCCGGAGACTTAGGAGATACTCCTCATGCCACAAACGCCTGAACTCTTCATAGAGTTCATTTTGCTTTATGAGGGTAGAATCCAGTACCTCCTTGTTGGGTGCACTGCCCATCTGATATTCTACTGTATCAAAATTACTTTTAAATATTAAATTACTGTTAAACATTACTTTCAAAAAACAATTGGGCGTTATTGCCTCCAACTCAGAGGTACCAGATCTATAGGTTAGGGGTCTGGAATTGATGGCATTTTCTATGTCAGACAGAGTGGTAAGAAGCTCAAAATAAGTCACTTTACTTTTTCCCACAGCTTTGTACAGACACTGTTTCATTACTTTTATTAACCTCTCCCAATGGCTGCCTTGCCATGGAGAGAAGAGGTTAATTTTTACATGTTTGATCTGATTTTTATCAAACTCCTCCTTGAAAGCATCAGTATTAAAGGACTCTTCTATTATTTTGCACCCTTTATTGAAATATAATGCATTGTCACTATATATGTATGATGGTATACTAAATTTATTACAGAACCTTTTGAAGGCTAACAGAAAGTCAGAGGTGTTCATAGAGGGTACTAGTTCTAAGTGTACAGCTCTGATGTTTAAGCAAGTGAAAATTAAGATGTACATTTTCTCTAACTTTGAGGTGTTGTTTTTGACATATATATGAGAGGTGAAATCAATACCTGTGTGTTGGTAAGGTTTTATAAGATTCATGTGTGTTCTAGGTATGTCAGTGAAACGTGGGTACCTGTAAGAAAGAGCATTGTACTTCTTGCATGTAATGCATTCCAATAATACAGATCTTACAGCAGCTCTACCCTTAGGTATCCACACACCTTGATTTCTGATGTAATTAAGAGTAGTACCAATGCCAAGATGCTTTACTTGCTCATGAGCATATTTAATAAATAGCAATGTAAAGCCATGATTTCTTCCCATTAATATGGGATTAGCTTGTTCATAGCTGATAAGAAGAGCCTTATTAATCCTGCCCTTGCTTCTTAAATAGCCTTTTTCATCAAGGAAAAGATTTAAGTTTAAAACCAAGGGAGGAATTTCTGAGTCTTTCAAGGAAGCTACTTTTACTTTTTGTTTATAATCTTTCAAAAATTTAATTTCATTAGCAAAGGATTGAATTTGATTTATTTTAAGCCAATACCTTACTGATTTTTGCTGGTAATCAACATTTATTTTAATTTTACTAAGCCATTTAAATATCCAGGCAGTGATTCTTAAGACTTTTCGATAGCATGAATATTTACTTAGATCTAAAATACTAATACTTGTATTTTCTAATATATTTACATTTACCATTAATAGAGGTAAAGACTCTTGTGGCACACTCAACATAGGATACTTGGGCCAATTGTCTAAATCATTAGTTAACCAAACCGGACCATGATACCACAGAGCAAATATTTCTTTAAACTTTTTAAAAGTTAAACCCCTAGTTAAAAAATCACCAGGATTTTCTGCTGTATTTACATACTTATAATGCACATTTAATTTATACTTGTTACAGATGGAAGTAATTAACCCATCCATTTCATTTATTCTATTTTTTAAAAACTTAGATTTTACTTTGGTTTGTCTGGTTAATAACCAGCTCAAAACTACTTGTGAATCCACAGCAATATTAATGAATTCAAAATATATATTACTGTATGCTTCCAAAATATTGGGTAAGCATTTCAAGGCCAAAATAACCCCCATCAGCTCCAGGGAAGGGATACTTAACTCCCTAGGCCTATTGGCAGGAGCTACCTTGGCTTTAGCAAATATAAAGGAGCTTTTGTTATCATCATCCACTCCATAACATACAAATCCATAAACACTATCGGAACTGTCACAAAAAAGATGCAAGCCATACTTATTCCCTTCAGAAAGAGCCCTCCTAGGTATTGCAATCGTATCCAGATGTTCACAATTACTGCGTATTTTATACCATTCTTTTAGTATCTCATCAGGCACTTTCTCGTCCCAAGCCAAATTATGCTGCCACACTTGTCTCATCAACAATTTACCCTTTACCAAAATAGGAAGAGCAAAGTTAAGAGGATCGAAAAGCTTGGAAATCTCAGACAACAATTGACGCTTGGTTGAAATACTCTCCAGATATTCTACTTTATTAATATGCATACAATCAGTCACCACATTGAAACTATATCCCAAGATCTTTTCACAACAACTAGAATGCTCTACAAAGGAGTTTTCTTCCTTGAACTTAACACGCAAAGCATCCGAGTTGCTATTCCAAGATCTCAAGATAAAACCCCCTTCCTCCATTCGTTTCTTACATTGATGATAAATACCTACTATTTCACTTTCTTCTTGCATGCTTGTAAATATTAAATTATCCACATAGAAGCCTGAAGATAATATTTCAGTACATCTATCATGTGGATACTTAGAAGCATGATATTTCATAATATAATGCAAGATAAATGGGGAAGATGTAAACCCAAATATTAATGTAAGGTACCTATAAGCTTCTAGTTGCCCCGTTGTTATACCATAAGAAAGTGAACCTATTCATGTCCACTTCATCTTTTAACCTTATCATCAAAAACGCTTGTTTTACATCACTTATGACGACAGTACGATTCGTTCTGAACACAAGTAGTAGCTTTAAAAGTGAATTCATGAGGTCATAACCACTGTAAGCAGCCTCATTCAAAGATGGAAGAGTTTTATTACTTTTAAGGGAACAATTAAAAACTGGTCTTATTTTAGTGGTTACTTGTTCTGATTGCCTTATTATAGGGCGATGAGGAATGAATTTATATTTACAAATATCTGAAGGATCATTAAAATTTATATTTACTTTTTCAATTATTTTATCATTCAGTTGACTTTCAAAGACTTTATTGTATTCATTTATTAAATTATTTTGAGTTAATTTATCAAACACTCTATTAGCTATATTTAAAGATATTTTAAAATTATTAGGAACTAATTCTATTTTGTCTTCATACCAAGGAAGGCTTACATGATAATGGTTGTCTTTGAAAATCATATTCTGATTAAATAATTGCACTTGACATTTATCTACAGTGTTCAGAATGTCTTCGTTCTGTTTGATACCAATGATTCCAGGCTAAACAGATTTTCCAAGCCATTGTCAATATCAGAATCCAAAAACTGTTCAATGGGATTGAAATAACTTTTGGATGGTTCTAACACGAAATACACTTGTGTATTCAGCCTTCTGTTATTACATTCAGAATCATTTTTAGGAATTATGGCATTATTTGTTTCAACTTTAGACTGAGTTATGAAATTACTAACTTTTTTACTTTTTCTGGTTTCAACCAAACGTACAATTTGTTCTCTACTTAAAAAATTATAAATATTACCTATTGGTATTAATTTATTATTGCCAATATGTAAACAATGACCACTTGCAAAAGGTACAGTCTGAAAGGATGGAAACAAGTCTATTATTTCTATTCCAAGCAAAACATCTATTTTAATATGACTATTTATATTAGAATTATTAAAATTACTATCAGCAAAATTTAAACCATTAAGTTTCATATTTTTAATAACATCTGAAATGCCATCTACTTTATAATTTATATTTAATTCATCATCTATAAGAAAAGGAATGAAAACTATTCTTTTAAATACTCTTACGCCAATCAATGTTTGATGAAACCTTTTAATTTTAGAACCAATAAAAGTTTGAACCTCATATTCTATTATAGGAAGACTATTTATATTAGGTATTAGCTTTTCAGCAGCTTCTCTTGAAATATAAGACCTACTAGAAGCTGTATCGATTAAACATCTGAAAGCTTTTTCTTTACCATTGAAAACCATATTTAAAGAAGTGGTAGGTGGAATATATTCATTCTCTAAACTTTGATGAAAAGTTATGCAATGATTGGTCGTTGTATTTACCACCTCATTTTTATTAACATTACACAATGGTTGTATGTGTGATCTACTTCCACATTTACACGGAAACCTCATTTTATTATTATTACCAAAACACTGTGCTTGCGGATGGTTACCAGCACACTGTTCACACAACCCCAACTCTTTAATTCTATTAATTCGACCTTCAAAATTGTTGTACACAGGACATAGTCCCAAAGAATGTGGCCCAGAACATAATTTACACTTTTTTTCAACCTCTTTTACTTTACTTGAGGTTTGAAAATTGGCTAAAGAATGCTGTTTACTTGTAGCATTATTTTGAGATGTTTTTTCTTTTTGAGGAGTAACAGGTGTACTTTTACTTTTAAATTTGAGTTTGTCACCTACTGTTCTTTCTGAGGAAGAACTAGTACATATTAAAGCCTTTATTATATCCTGATAATTTTCAAGAACTTCATTTATGTCAGGATAATTATGACCTACTTTTCTTATCAGGTCCTTCAAAAATACTTTAGGTAGCTTTTTTACTACTATATGTGACAACAAGCAACAGCCTGGACTCTTTGTGATGGTAAAATCCAATTTATGCACTTTAAGATCGTAAATAATAGCCCTGATTTTATTTAATGCATTTTTTAAGGATAAAAAATCTTTATCATATTTGGATTCTATATTAATAGCTATCAAAGAGGCAAACAAGTCATTTGTTATAGTAGTTACATCCAAATATTCCGCTTTCAACAATTCTAATGCTACTTTATAATGTTCTGGTATGATAGATAAATGAGACACAATACTTAAAGGATAGTCCCTCAAAAAACTTAAAAGGTACATTAATTTAACAGAGTCATTAAGTTTAGGGTTATTTCCAACCACATTCATAAACTGATTTAAAAAAACTTGAAAACTAATTTTATTCACATCACCATCAAATACTGCACAACTCATGGTAGGTAATTTTACATTAGTAGTGTGATCTATGTTATTTAAGGCTTCCACAAAACTATCAGAAATATTAGGTTCTGTCTTAGCAGTCTCTTTACTTAAAATAAATTCATTAAAAACACTTAATTTAATTTCTAATTCTAAATAATAATCACTTTGACTTTCTATTTCAGAGTCCATATTTAGGCCTTCAAGCTCAGTTTCCATCAAAACATCAATCATGCTTTCATCAATTTCTTTGATTTTTAATATCAATTTATTTATTTCATTTATTTGAGATTTGCAGAAAATAATACCCAAACAGTCATTTGATTTTAATTCATTTAATTTATTTACTCTTTTAGTAATACGAATTTTTAAATTAGACCTCATTTTTTTAAATTTGACAAAATCGTCCATTTTGTTCAAAAATACTTAATTCAAAATTATTTACTTAAAAAATGCCTGATATTGTGTCACCAATATGAATCAAAAAATATATAGGCCTACAACTACCCTAGGCCTTCAAAAAACTTTTGTCAAAAACTGAATTTCAGTCCTAGGGGTAGCCTATATTACAAACACTATTTTTCATTTTCATTAAATTTACCAAAATTTTCAAGGAAAACGCAAACACACTGCTTTGTTTATATTACAAAACATTAATCATTAGTAAAATATAGTGAAACCTAAAAACAATTTTGAAAAATTTATCACAAAACACTCAGTAAGGTGTTTTACAATTGACAAGCTAATAATATTTACGGGAAGAGAACGAAAGATTTCATATATATTATCGATTATTTTATCGATTATTATAGGTAGGACAGACTAGCCCGCTACCTTATAAAATAATTGAAACCGATCCAACTCCTTTGGAATTTTCCTCTCATTTAATTTTGATGCAATCTTTTTGCGCATGCGTAAGACTGCGTTTTAACTTTCGAAAATGTTTAAGTTATGAAAAAAGTTTAACTTTAATAAAATTTTCAAATCACTTTTTAAAGGTAAATTACTTTTTATTTCACTAATAATTCACTTGATGAATAAATAAAAAATGTTAAGTACATTAGTACATTTTAAAAATGACGGTTTACTTATTGAACACTTTTTCAAAATGGCGATCCTATAGATCGAAACCTTTTCAAAAATATCAAAAAATTTCTTTTCATTTTTTGATAGAAGTGGCTCTTGGCGCCACCGGACTATTTTTAG
>JABUQX010006419.1:72500-80000 GCA_015478945.1 Trachelipus rathkii | reverse complement strand
GGTTTCTTAACATTTTAACCTAAGTTATCCGCTTTCATGGAATGTCGCTTCAAATACTTTTAACGGCCGCCATTTTTAAATTCATAGTAAATTTGATACTTCTTTTTGTCGTCATTAGCACTACACACAACAGTTCTCATCCCACCAAATATAGGGTTTGTAACCTACTTGGTTTCGTAGATACAAAATATTTAGTAAAAAACACATACAGACAGACAGACGGAAAACTAAGCACATTACGTCATACCTTTATAGGAACTTTTACGTTTATTTTTGCATTTCTTATCAGTTACCAAAAATTTTTACCATAATTTTGAATCACCCTGTATATATAATATATATATATATTATAATAATAATGTATAGTATATATTATATATATATATATATATATATATATATATATATATTATATATATATATATATATATATATATATTATATATATATATTTCTTTTCTCTATATTAATATTCATCTATATATTATTTATCTTAATATATATTTATATATATATATATATATATATATATATATATATAATATATTATATATATATATATATATGATATATATTGATATATATATATATATATATATATATATATATATATATTAGTGATGTGTGTGACATCCTGTTCCGCATAATATCCGCATTAAATTTGACATCCGCATCCGCGATTCCCAATCTTGAAATATCCGCATCCGCAATTATTAAATGAGGATGTTGCAGAAAATGTATTAATTATTTAATTATTTATTTTTTTCTAGTATTTGATTAATTTTTTAGATATAATGAAAATATTTTATTTTATTCATATATATATATATATATATATAGTATAGTAACTATATAAATTATATATAACTAATATATGTCTCATACTTATATATTATAGTATATATAATATAATACTATATATAATACTATATACTCATACTATAAATATATTATATATATATAATGTATAATTTATTTACCGAATATATATAATATATACTCTATACTAGTTGTTGTCCCCCTTGAGTATATTACAGATAATATAGGTGATATATGTATGTGATATAGTAGATATATAGTGAGTGTATAAGGTAGGTATGGTGATAGGTGAGTGAGTAGTATTATATATATAAGTAAGATATATAGATAGTAGTTCTCTAATATTATATATATTAGTAGTATAGATATTTATATATAAAAATATATATGAAAATATAAAGGTCCTGGTGTATGGATATATATTACCCTATTATAAGTTATTAATATATAGCGCTCTATATGAATGATATAGTGATAATGTATATGGTAGAATAGTGAGAGGGGTATAGGGGTAGGGGATATATTGTGTATATATATATATAGATGTGAAGTCAGAACGTATGTCGCGACAACGGAAGATTTAAAGTTAATGAACTTAATGAGAGTTATAAGTATGTAATACCTTTTTTTGCATAATTAAAACACGAAAAAAAGAAGAATAATATCAGATAAAATGAGCTCACGGATTCTATATACAGTATAATAGTGCGATGGGAGAGGCTCCTATATATATAAGTATATGAGTATAGATAGAAGTATATAGCTGATATAGATAGGGTTATATATATAAGATCTATAGATAAAGACATATATCTTATAATATATACAGTAATATATTAGAATCCATATATGAGCGTATGTGTACCATTATAGGCGATATAATAGCTATATAAATACCGAGTATAATCATATAGTAGTTATGTTAAGAAATAAAGATATAGTACCTATTATAACAGGTGATATTAAGTATATATGTGATTGCCTATCAAACCACAAACTTCATCATGCGCTTCCAGATCTCAAACACTACAATAGCTATACAGTGGGAAAAGGAACACATTGTGGGAAATCCTGGCCAAAATGGATTGCGAAACTGGTAAAAAAAAAAAAAAAAAAAAAAAAAAAAAAAAAAAAAAAAAAAAAAAAAAAAAAAAAAAAAAAAAAAAAAAAATCTTAAAAACTACAATAGCTTAAAGCGAAAAGGAATACATTTTTTTGGAATCCTTGTAAAAATTTAGTTAGGAAAATGTTAAAAAAAAAAATAATATAAATAGATGAAATAAATTGGCTTTCTTTTTTTTTAGGAGCAGGGGACATAATATATATATTATATATAATAGCTATATATATTATATATATATATATATATATATATATATTATAATTATATATTTATACTTAATATATATATATATACGGTCATATAATATAAGTATATATATATTACTTTGTAAAGGTATTACACAGGCAAATGTAGGGGGGCTCAGGCCGAAACACGAACACAGGGGGGAGAGTTTTCCATACCCCGTAGGGGAAGGGGCGGAGGAGACCCCCGCGACACCCAAATACCAAAGAGCGGGGGTCCGGAGACCCTCCCCGGAGGGGGAATTAGTCCTACCCCCGTAGTTCCCCGGAAGGCCGAGAGACCCGACTCCTGCGTCGGTGAGTTCTGCGGTATACCCGTGGGGTATTCTTTAGTATAAAAAAAAAAAAGCAAAATTTAATAGAAAGTCTATTTATTTTAACGAGTAACCAATAAAAGGTCTCTAAAATAGGCTCTCTAATGATTTTACTACTTAACTACAAAAAACAATTTTTTTATTTTTTTTACATTTTCTCTATCTAAAATTTTACCAGGGTTCCAAAAATCTATTGCTTTACACTGTAGATCTTGTAATCTTTCAGATTCTTAGGGAAGATTTTTTTTTTTTTTTTTTTTTTTTTTTTTTTTATTTTTTTTGTTGTTTTTTTACATTTTCCGCATTAAAATTGGACCAGCATTCCAGCAATGTATTCCTTTTCCATGTAGCTATTGTAGTTTTTGAGATATGAGCTGTGGCTTTAAACCAAATTTCACCTAATTATGCTTTAAAAACTTTAGTTACATAAGTCAAATTTAAAAGGAAATAAATTGCCATAGCCTAATTTTTGTAATCTTAGTGTGAAGTTGAAAAAAATATATATATCAATTCTTTTTACTTTTTCATTATATCTTTTTAAATTTTTTTTTTCCAAAATAATTCGTATATTTTCAAAAATTATAAGTATCGTTTTCGTAGTGCGACACACGTTCTAGACATAATTTAAGCGTTCTCTCTCATTTTATTTTTATTAGCATTCTTGAGATATTAGATGATTATATAAAAAATATTATAAATAATTTTTTATTCTACTGCACTTATTAATAAATGTTTTTTGAATTATAAAGTATTTTAATTACTTTGCTTCGCTATATATATAATATATATATTATATATATATATATATATTATATATTATATATATGTATTATTATAATATATATAAGTTTACTTCTCTAGGTAATTCAAAACCTCACGGGCATAGCCCTATTATAGGAGGGGAACTTCTCTAGATAATTTCTATCTAGGATCCGGGACTAGGAATCGAACCCGAGTTCTTGCCATACGACTCTGTCATTCTACCGAACATTGATAATATATGAACTTATATATATGATATCAGACATATATAAACAATATATTTGTGGCTATAAATGAAACATATTATTTATATATATATATATAATAGCGAGAGAAATGTTTATTATATATATATACTATAATTATATATATATATATATATATATATATATCCTTCCATCACTTCCAACAGATGTGGGATAGGGTGTGTAACATGAACGTAAATATTATAGTTAAGTAGAATTACATGCTGTAAGTCGAAGGCAAATCATCAGCGTACAATAAGCAGCGCACCCTCCACCATCTTCCATCCTCTATCAGGCTAAAAGCTTTTCCTACCATCCCTACCTCTAATTCTTGCATCACCCTATCCATATATAAACTAAATAGCCAAGGATGCATATTACATCCCTGCTCACTCTACTATTAATATTAAACCATAAAATTTCAGCCCCATTATTTCTTACACACGCTTCACTATCGGCAGACATACTTTTGATTCCATTCATAAGTTTACCACCAACACCAAATATTACTAACACCTCCCACAGAGATTTTCTATTAATCCTGTCATGTGCCTTTTGGAAGCCCATAAAACCTTAGCACAATTTATTCTACTTCTCTCACATTTTTTCAACCATTTGTTTAAATGTGAAGATTTGATCTACACAACGTCTACCACTTCTAAATTCACCTTGTTCTTTGCCAATCTGTCTCTCGTCACTAGAAGCACTTTTTCGAACAAAATACCAGCATATATCTTCCCTATAACGATCAGTAAACTAATTCCCATGTGGTTCCAATAATTCCCCTTATTGTTCACACTCTACCTATTACCTTCTCCCTGCTAATTATCTCATAGACAAAATACCTATCTCTTTTTACACTATCAAACTCACACATATTCACTATTACCTCTTCATTACTGCCAATGTTAAGCAAATTTTTGAAGTGTTCTCTCCACAAACTCCTCGCATCCATTTCATGTCACGAAAGTACCATCTCTATTCATTATTCTCCGAAGATTCCCTTTACTCTCTTTTATAACCTTCCGTACTTCCTTCCAGAAGAACTTCCTATTCGATTGTAAGTTGTAAGTCTAGATTCATCCTCCTTCCAAACTCTTCATTTACTTCTTTTTTCCTCCTACGTATGAAACTTTTAGTCTTCCTTTCTGCCTTCTTATATATTTATATACACCTTCTTTTTGAGACCTCATCATTGGCATTTTTTTAGCACATTCAACCACACCTCTTTTGTACTTTTAATCACTTGCATCACGTCTTCATTCCACCACTCACTATTGATTTTCTTACTTCCTACTTTAGCACACTCACACACTTATCCTGCACTGTCAGCAAAGGCTTTTTTCATTTTCGTCCATAATTTT
Organism: Trachelipus rathkii; assembly: GCA_015478945.1. Lineage (NCBI taxonomy): Eukaryota > Metazoa > Arthropoda > Malacostraca > Isopoda > Trachelipodidae > Trachelipus > Trachelipus rathkii. Next base: position 75,131 of record JABUQX010006419.1, on the reverse strand, counting down.
CCATTCTTCTTCTTCATATTCAACTGATTTATTTACAAGTGCTATCACACACTTGTCCTTATAAAACCTTGTTAACTTAGCTTCTCACTTTTAATTCTCTAACTTAATTTTACATAAAACAGTATAGCGATTTGATATTCCCATACCCAACCCAACCCCCTCACTGATTTAACGTCCATCACATATATTTAAAACACTAAATGAATGGGGCATTACAGACAAAGTAGTAGCTATGTGTTCAGATGCTACAATTTCAAATACTGGCAGCATTAATGGAGCCTGCGTTCTGCTCGAACAATTAATGGAGCGTGAATTAACTTATCTACCTTGTCGCCACCATATATTGGAAATTATGCTTAGAAGTGCATTCGAATGTAAACTGAGACTATCAACATCAGGATCTGACGTTCTACTCTTTAGAAGTTTCAAAGAACAATGGGCAAGTATAGATAAAATGAAATATGGGACAGGTTTTGACGACCTTTTTTTAAAAGATCAAAACATCCGAGATGATTCTGTAAACTTCTGATTCATGTTTTTTGAGCATCAACAGTGTAGTGACGTTTATAGGGATTTTTTTGAATTGGGAAAAATATTTTTTGCGGAAACTCTACCTCCTATGATTGTCATTTAAGAATCCAGTAGCTTTTCATCATTTGAAGTGGATGTCAAAGACCATATACTGTTTGAAAATATATATGTTCCGGCGTCAATTTCCCATTACATCTAGAAAAGAATCAGCAAGTAGAGAAATATGCCTTTTTCAGTTCACTTGTACATCGAAGCATGGTTTAGGTCACCTTTTCTCATTGAAAATCCTTATAATGATTACATATTTCAAAAAAGGTTAGCTGAATATCCGGATGACGATATTTCTCTTTTAGCTATAAATAAACTATGCAATCATTTATGGTACTTTTTATTCATGGTACTTGGTATGACAATCATTGATGATCGTTTATCAAAAGAAGTAAAAGTAAAAATGGTAAAGATTATGAAGACAAATAGACCAGAGGTTGAAGAAAAAAATATCAGAAAAGCTTCAGTGAGCCAAGACGAGGTGAAGAACGTAGTTAAGAGCGCCATCAGCCAATTCGTTAGGCCATATTCACTTTACCTATTTTAAACATTTCACATTCCTACCAGTTTATTAAACGTTTGATACAAGGAACGCTTACAAACAAGGAAAATGACTCATTAATAATTTAAATGTAACAAATGATTTGGCTGAAAGGGGAAATAAATTAAAAGAAGAATATAGCAGCATCTTGACAAATGATGAAAATCAGCAGTTCTTTTTGCATGTGGTAAAAGATTATCGTAATTTTAATTACGCTTTGTTTATGTTTTGATTCATAAGTTAATATAGCCTATTATACTGTAATAAAGAACGATTTTTACTCTATGGTTTCATTGATACCTATAATAATATAAAATAGTAACTCAAATAGCAGCATAATCCATAAAATTCGCTGAAAAAGTATATTATAATATTTATGTGAGTAACAAGTGATAATGAAATAGCTTCGAAGAATTAAATACAGTATATTATGACTAACTTGGAGGCATTTATGGCTCTATTAGATTACCTCTGATGTGGCTGCAATTTCAAACACTTTCTTGTTTTGGTTAATCAGCATCATTCAAGGAGGTTAAAAACTCAAAATTCGAAAGTTAAAAATTAAGGGCCACCCTAAATATATATATATATATATAATATATATATATATATATATTATGATATAGTTAATATATATATATATATATATATATATAATCTAATATATTATATATATATATTATATATATGAGATATAATAATTATTATTATTACTCGTCAAAATTGGCTCATATGACGTTAACAGGTTACAGAAAGGACTAGAACGCTGTGTAACTTTATTATGTAAATAACATAACATTCGGGACACAGTATACAGCGCTGTAATAGTGTTGGGGGTGTATAGGGTCCTCCATCGCTATAATTAAGGTAAATGACAAACCACGTAACTACCAGCTTTAAGCGATGGGGGAAGGTGTGGCGGGCGGAATATGGGTACGTGGACATTCAGGTGCGAATTTAAACCGCTATTAACCTATGAAAAGGAAATGCGTTCGACTAACACTTGATGACCACGTAAAGATTACCACCCTCCGTGCCGAGAGGTACGGGTACCGTGAACATCGATAACAGACTGTTTAAGGGTGGCGCAAACAAAACAGATGCGTGGGAGTCGTGCAAGCGGAACCATGACACCAGTCGAGTGCGCGCAAGGTGGCGGGGCCAGGGAAGGTCACGAACCAAGACTGCCATTGAAGACCGTTTTCTGCGTATGCTGCTGTACAAGACAGCCATGCAACGGCAAGGCGCCTTCTAATATAGCTGCTGGAGGTACATAGGAGCCGTATGAGTGATAATACAATATGCTGACGTCTTGCGGAACATAATTTGCGGCCACGAAGGCCGGCCATAGGACCACGACACATCAGAGAACATCGACGGGCGCGACTAGCATTGCCCGAGAAACACCTACATTGGACCCGTCGGCGATGGACGAATTGTGCATGTACGGGATGAGGACCAGAGTCGGTCTCTACACCTCCGATCACCGATTCAAAGTCTATCGACGACCT
>JABUQX010006419.1:57500-65000 GCA_015478945.1 Trachelipus rathkii | reverse complement strand
GCGAAGTCTGGAAGAGAGTTTGAGAGATTGGTTAGAGAGATTTGGCAGAGGGTGTGTAAAAGGAGGGGCTTGAAAGTTAAACGTGGATAAGAGTAAGGTTATGTTGTGAGTGAGGACAGGTCCTCAGTGTGAAGTATGTTAGATGGTGAGCAGCTGGAACAATGTCTGAGTTTAATATTTAAGGTATATTTGGATGAGAAGGGAACGGACGATGCAGAGTGTAGTAGTAAAAGTGTGCATGGGGACAGGGAAGGTGGCTGGCCGCAATTAAATCGTTGGGTTGAATGTAAAGACTAAGTCTTGAGTGTGCTAGGTCTTACTATGAGGCTATGTTGTTACCTTGTTTATTGATACAGTTAGTGAGACTACCGGTCTTGAATAAGAAGTATAGATCTAAAGTTCAATGTGTATCAGATGGACAATCTTAGGGTGTGCTAGGTTGAGAAGAGATGATAAAATGAGGAATGAACTTATTAGAGAGTGGTGTTGGTGTGAAGAAGGGGTAAATAGAGAATAAATGAAAGTATGTTGAGATGGTTTTGGTCATATGGAAGATGAATGATAGTCGGTTGTTAAGCGGATGTATAGTGGCGAGTGTGTTTGCGAACCGACCGGCTGGGAGACCGAAGAAAATGGGGATTCAGTTAAACGAATGTTGAAGGAGAGAAATGTGAGTTTGGTAGAGGCGAGAAGAAAGGTGTATAACAGGAGTGAATGGCGGGGGATTGTGAGGGGGTATGGTTGTGGCCCACCTGGGCCAAGGGATGAACCCTTACATTGACGATCTACCATAGTGAGGGTCCATCGCTGTCCCATGAAGCTTTAGGGTGGATTTTCTGACTGCCGATGAGTTCTCACTAATTATGGTACTGAGGGAGCGGTAAGGCTGGCTTTTCTTTTTTGACTTATGTTCATGTTCTTCTACTTGCTTTTCTTTTCCGATGCTCGTCCCGCACCTTACTCCCATTCTTGGGAAAATAGAAGGAAGATAAAGAAAGAAAGAAAAGAAATAATAATAATAATAATAATAATAATAATAATAATAATAATAATAATAATAATAATAATAATAATAATAATAATAATAATAATAATAATAATAACTAATAATCATCTATTTTTCAGCTTCAAACATCATGTGCAATCATAAAATGATTTAAGAATGTTAATCATTGGAAAACATTTGGAGTAAAACTTACTAATACTTCTTTGCGTTTTCTTTTAATAAAACTTTCCTCCAAATGGATTTTCGGATAATGTAAAAGCATCGTCCGACCTAGTGCTTTATAACAAAGACCTTGACGTACTCTATTCTTTCCAGTTAGCATCTTATTTTTACTGAAAATAAATGGACATCAATAGACACAAACTACTTACATTAATGAATTTTTATATGTCGGTGACTGCGAATCAATGAAACTTGTTTATAAATTGCATCTACAAGTTTTATTTTTTCAAAAGATAAATAAATTTATATTTACTCTAAAAATTCAATAAGGGTTTCATTTATGATATTCCTCATACAGTTTTCATATGAAATCAAAGTTGTGGATAGGTAAGGATATCAACATGGCAAATGATACAAACATATTTTGAATATCTTGACTTTTTGCTCACCTGTTCTGATGGATCAGTAGTTCTTGATGGATCAGTTGATTGACTTTCATCGAATATCTTGCTTTTTTTTCTCACTTGCTCTGATGGATCATTAGTTTTTGATAGATCAGTTGATTCATATGATTGAGTTCCAGCGATAATTTGTGGCTCTTTGAGAGAAGCAGGATTTAAAGAACAAAACATATTTGAATTTGAAAGTAAAGATAAAAAAAAAATATATATATATATATATATATATATATATATATATATATATATATATATATATATATATATATATATATATATATAATATATATATTATATATATATATATATATATATATATATATATATATATATATATATATAATATATATATATAATAGCGTTATATGAATTTGCAACAGGCGTATGACAGGATTAATAGGGAATTTTATGCAAGGTGTTAGTGATATATTGTGTTTGGTGTAGGCTTCTGAATGGAATAAAAGTTTGTATGACGATATGGGAAAGCGTGTTGTTAGAATAAATGATATCAATGGTGATTGGTTTTAGCATTATTAGCGCGAGTGAGACAGGGTTGTGTTATGTCTCCTTGGTTATTCAATTTGTTATATGGATGGGGTTATGAAAGAATTGAGGCGGGGGTGGCAGGAAATGGTGTTAGAATGATGGAGAATGGAGATGAGTGGAAGGTACCCTACCTATTATATGCGGATGATTTGGTTCTTTGTGGAGAATCGGAAGAGAGTTTGAGAAGATTGGTAGAGAGATTTGGCAGGGTGTATAAAAGGAGGGGTTTGAAAGTAAACGTAGATGAGAGGTAAGGTGATAGTTGCGAATGTGAGTTAGGATAGCCCTCAGTGTAAAGTTATGTTAGATGGTGAGCAGCTGGAACAAGTGTCTGAGTTTAAATATTTAGGGTATGTGTTGGATGAGAAGGGAACGGATGATGCAGAGTGTAGTAGGAAAGTTGTGAATGGCAGGAAGGTGGCTGGTGCAATTAAATCATTAGTGAATGGAAAAAGGACTAAGTCTTGAGTGCGCTAGGGTCTTGCATGAGGGTATGTTGTTACCTGTGTTATTGTATAGTAGTGAGACTATGGTCTGGAATAAGAAGTATAGATCTAAAGTTCAATGTGTTCAGATGGACAATCTTAGGGGCGTGCTAGGTGTGAGAAGAATTGATAAAATGAGGAATGAACGTATTTTAGAGAGTTGAGTTGGGTGTGAAGAAAGGTGTATAAACGAAGAGAATAAATGAAAGTATGTTGAGATGGTTTGATCATGTGGAAAGGATGAATGATAGTCGGTTGGTTAAGCGGATGTATAGTTGTGAGTGTGTTGGGAACCGACCAGCTGGGAGACCGAAGAAAAAATGGATTGAGTCAGTAAAGGAATGTTTGCAGGAGAGAAATGTGAGTTTGTCAGAGGACGAGAAGAAAGGTGCATATGTGATAGGAGAGAATGGCGGGGTGTTGTAAGGCGGGGTATGGTTGTGGCCCACCTGGGCCAGGGGATGAACCCTACACTTGACGATTTACGTAGGAGAAAAGTAGAGATAAATGAACAGTCTGGAAGGAGGATGAATGGGGACTTACAAGGGAATAGGAAGCTCTTCTGGAAGGAAGCGTGTAAGGTTAAGAATGAGAATAGGGGAACCTGCTTAGAATAATGAATAGGGATGGTGCTTTTGTAACTGATGAAATGTATGTGAGGGGAGTGTGGAAAGAACACTTCGAAAATCTGTATAATATTGGCAGTAATGAAGAGGTGATACCCAGCAAAAAATTCCTATAGGATCCCATTCATTCCTATCTTAATTAAGATAGGAATGGTTGGGATCCTATATGAATTTTTTGCTGGGTAGTGAATGTGTGTGTGGGTTTGATGGTGCCAGAAGGAATAGGTAAAGGAATGTTTGCAGGAGAAGAAAGGTGAGTTTGGCAGATGCGAGAAGAAAGGTGCATGATAGGAGAGAATGGCGGGGTGTTGTCAGGGGGTATGGTTGTGGCCCACCTGGGCCAGGGGATGAACCCTACACTTGACGATTTACCATAGTGAAGCTCTAGAGTGAATGTTATGATTGCGACGAGTTCTTACTAATTAATGGTACAGAGGGGGCGGTAAGGCTGGGCTTTCTTTTCGACTTTTGTCATATTCTTCTACTGCTTTTCTTTTCCGATGCATGTAACGCACCTTACTCCCAATCTTGGGAAAAAAAGAAAGATGAAGAATATATATATATATATATATATATATATATATATATATAATATATATATATAGTATAATATATATATATATATATATATATATATATTATTATAATATATATATATATATATATATATATATATATATATATATATATATATATATGGCTGAATGTACTAAAAGCAAATGATGAAGTTTCAAAAGAAAGATGCTTGGAATTAAATAAGGAGGAAAAAAGAAATACTAAAAGGTGCATACGTAGGAGAAAAGTAGAGGTAAATGAACAGTTTGGAAGGAGGATGAATGGGGACTTACAAGGGAATAGGAAGCTCTTCTGGAAGGAAGCGTGAAAGGTTAAGAATGAGAATAAGGGAATCTGCTCAGAATAATGAATAGGGATGGTGCTTTTGTAACTGATGAAATGTATGTGAGAGGAGTGTGGAAAGAACACTTTGAAAATCTGTATAATATTTGCAGTAATGAAGAGGTGATTCTCCCAGCAAAATTCCGTATAGGATCCCATTCATGTCCTATTCTTAATTAGATATTGAATTTTGCTGGGTAGTGAATGTGTGTGTGTGGGTTTAATTATGCCAGAAGGAATTAAGGTATTTTGGAGAAGAGGTTATTAACAAGAAGGTAATCTTTCCGATTCTATTCTCGCTGATCTGGATAGAATTTCCGGATTGGGTCGTCTCAACCTTGTGAAATTCAATTCTTTAAAAACCAAACTTCTACAAATCTCCTTCTCCAAAACACCTTCTAACTTTCCTATCTCTTTCGACGGTTTTCTCGTGTTTCCTGTTGAACATCCTTGGCCTTAAGATAAACAAAAAAATGTCTTGGAAACCTCACATCACAACGGTTGCTAGGGCACCCCCAAAGAAACTTGGAGTTTCTGTTTAGACTGCGAGACTTTTTTTCCTCTTCTCAGTTGCTCCAGCTATACAAGGGTCTCATCCGCCCATGCATGGAGTACTGTTCTCATATCTGGGGGGACTCTGGTTTCACCCGGCTTTTGGACAGGGTCGAGTCAAAGGCCAAAAGGCTTTTAAACTGTTCTGTACTTTCCAGTTCACTTGACCCTCTATCTTTGCGGCTCAATATTGGTGCTTTATCTCTATCCTAAAGTTACCGTAGCGGCAGGTGCTCGAGGGAACTTATCACTTACGTACCACCACCTTTACGACGCCCTCGTAACACAAGGGGTGCTGTATCTGCGAACGAGTTTTGTGTTGACATTAGTAACTCCAGGCTAGTTCGCTGTGGTGCTTCCTTCTTTCCCACCACCTCTGTTCTGTGGAATTCTCTTCCATCTTCTGTATTTCCTACTGAATTTAATCTCCTCACTTTAAAGCCTGCGTCTGTGCTCATATACGCAATTTGCACTAGAGGGAAAACTTTTGAACGTACTACATCCCCTCCTTGAATATAGGACTCTGCCCGTAAGTGGTGGTGACAAGTGTAAAAAAAAAAAAAAATCCTTGGGTGGGCAGATATGTGGCAAATTAACTAAATCTGCTACTCAACCCATCCAAAACATCATTCAGATTATCCCAGAAAATCACATCTCTTCAACTACCCTCAGATGCGACCATATGTCGCAAACTATACAAAATTTGGACCTTTTCAAACTTAAATTTACCTTTAGAAATTCTAGTACTCAAAACACACAAAATCTACATACGCTCTCTTACCAACAAGCTCACTCATCAGAATGCCAAATTCCTTCTATCCCCCTCTCATTCCTTTCCACACCAACACAACCACATTTCACAACCGACACCACTAATTTTCCCCGCTTCCTTTTATCTTTGTTTCAGTCACAGCGAGCAAATCAAATTTGCCCTTTCTAAATACATCCATCACCTCTCTCCTCAACATTTATTCCTCTGACATTCCATGTACCCATACAATTCATACATTTTCGCCGAAAGATAGAAGGTCGCTTACGGTCATGACCTTCTCCAAGGCATGCATTAGCATTTCTGGCAAAAGATAAATGAAAGTGGGCAGCCAACCTAACTACGACCATCCATTAGTCGCCTTCTATGACACGCAGGACATACGATGTGGGCGATTTTTTCTCCCCACACATAGGGATATAAGGGATAGGGTTGTCTGTAAGATGTTGTCTAAAAGAGGGGTGTGAATATAAGTATGTGTATATGATATGTGGATAAAAGGTGGTGTCCCCAAGATGTTGTAAGGAGGATGAGTGTGAATATGAACGCAGAACAGAAAGGCAAATCATTAGGCACTGGAATGTCACATACCATAAGCAAAATCGTATATATATATATATATATATATATATATATATATATATATATATATATATATATATATATATATATATATATATATATATATATTATATATATATATTATATATATATATATATATATATATATATATATATATATATATAAAGTTGTCCCCTACTTTCAAACTCTTTGTCAATGGTTTTTTGAGACGTCACGCTGGTGCTGTACAAGAGATAGAATATAAGAACTTAAAGTAGCACATACAATACTTATTTTAGATTTAAAAAATTTAAAGTTTTTACCTTGAAAAACCTCCACTAGTTTAAGTCCTGAAAAGGGTTTCTTCTTTTTCCTCCAACCCAACTATATTCTATAGCTACTGCATTGGAAATTTTTGGTTCAGAACAAGCATAGTTTGATGACTCTTCTTTAGATTGGATAATAGGCTGCTTAGCCCCTGATAAAAGACCTAATTCTGTGTACACATTTTTATTTACAATTCTTCTTATGTGTCATTTTGAGAGAAAAAGTAATTTTTTCATTTTATATATATATATATATATAATATATATGTTTATATATATAATATATATATATATATATATATTTTATTTTTTAATATATATATATATATATATATATATATATATATATATATATATATATATATATATATATATATATATATATATATATATATATATATATATATATATTATTTAAGAAAAATTATAATAAATTTATATATATATATATATATATAATATATATATATATATATATTATAATATAATATTATATATATATTAATATAATATATTATATAAATATATATTATATTATATATAATATTAATATTATATATACCGGTATATATATATATATATATATATATATATATATATATATATATATATATATATATATATATATATATATATATATATATATATATATATATATATATATATATTCCTTATGTTAAAAGTTAATAGCAAAAAATATGAATTTTATTTACCATCACAAGTGGTAAAAAAAAGGGGGCAAAAAAAACATTGTTTTTTAAAATTTACCTTTTAATTAATGATGTTCTTTCATTAAAATGTAGACATCTATTTTTTCCCAAAAAAAACTTAAAATGTCCTTTTTTTTAAACAAAATTAAAAAAAAATGTTTTTTTTTACCCCTTTGGTGTTGATTTGTGGGATAATATTTTTTTTTTTAAATATTGCTATTTAAAACAACTTTTTTTTTATCCCTTTTGGTGTCAAATTTGTGGGGGTAATAAAAAGTAAGTTATTGACAGAAAACCAGTAAATTAATATGAAAATTATTATTATAATATAAAAAAACACTACCAATATGTAGCATTACTGAAAAATAATTATTCCCAAAAATCCAATACATAGCTATATA
>JABUQX010006419.1:45000-55000 GCA_015478945.1 Trachelipus rathkii | reverse complement strand
AGATGGCCCTGAAAACGAGCAGAAGGCCCAACTAATTATTTTATAAAGAAAGCCTATTGGAAATTTTTATACTTTGAGAGGCTCTAACTTTTTTTCCTAAAGACTTAAATCATTTTCGTTTTTTTTTTTAAGCTTCTTTATTATTTTTTTAGAGTATATATATATATATATATAAGAATTGTAGTATAAAGCTGCAAATACAATATTATATATTTATATATATATAATATATATATATATATATATATATATATATATATATATATATATATATACCGTAATATATATATATATAGTATATGATATATAATTATATATATATATATATAATATTATATATATATATATATATATAATATATAGATTATAATATATATATATATAATATAATATATATAATATATATATATATTAATAATATATATATATCTATCATTTACTATAATAACTTGTGATTTGATAAATTTGTTTTTTTTTTACAAAACAACCTATGGGATTTTTAAGAACTTTGAGACACTGTAACTTTTTTTTCCTAAAGAGTGACAATTTTTTTCATTCTTCATTATTATATTTTGAGTATATCCTGTGATTTTTATAAAAAATTGTGGGTGACATCCCTCTGCACTACTACTATTAGTCCAGGGTTGGTAATTTTTTGATTTTTTTTTTTTAGAAAAAAAACATTTGATTTTTTTGATTTGTGACGTCACACAAAATTAAATTCTAAACAAACTTTTTTTTAAGTTCAATATAGTATTAGTTTTGAAGTGATTTATTCAACCTATGTAAATCAAAATCTTAAAATAGGGCATGTAGTCTATGACACAATGAAACAGCAACACTAAAGACTTAAAGAGTGTTACAGACTTAAGGTTACAATGCCAATAGTTTGTTGAAAATTGCAAAAAATATATAAAAAACTTCATAATATATATAAAAATTATTGATATTGAAAACTGGATAATTTTAATGGTGAATAAGGGGTTGATTAATACTTAATAGTAACACCTGATCACAATCTAATTATTAATTATTAGATTAATTATTAATTATTAGATATATTATTAGATTATAATCTAATTATTAGATTGTGACCCGATATTATTTGTAATATTGATGTTACATCAGAAATAAAAAGAAACCTGTTTGAAACATGATCCTTTGTTGACAATAGTGTAGAAATTTGGAACATAGTAGCCTAGCTATAATATTATTATTTTAATTTTTTTTTCAATTGAACTTAAATCACTTAAAAAAAACCAAAAAAAAAAAAAAAAAAATGAAAAAAAATAAAAAAAATAAAAAAATTATTTTTTTAAGAAAAAAAAAACAGTTGATTTTTTCATGCCATCCCTGACTATTACCATATATATATATATATATATATATATATATATATATATATATATATATATATATATATATATATATAATAATATATATACAATATATATATATATATATATATAGATATAATATATATATAATATGGACAATTTATAAGTGGTTGACTCCGTTAATATTAAGGTTAGGTTAATTTGGGTTAAGTTTGGTTAGGTTGTTAGGTTAGGCTTAGGTTAGGTTGGTGCTACCCTAAAATTTACATGTATTAAAAGTAAACATTCAAAACTTATAATATTAATTATTGTTTTTGCTATTGAGTCAACCACTTATAAATAGCCTATATATATATATAATATATATATATATAATATATATATATATTATATATAATACTATATATATAATATATATATATATATATATAAGTATATATATGCATACTATATATATATATATATATATATATATATATATATATATATATATATATATGGCAAAACTCCAGTTTCTGTTCAGAAGAAAATAAACAGTAGAAAATTCTGCAGGATCGACTCACTTTTTTCCAGTAGGGGTCAGGGGTCTCAAGCCGTCATATGTATCTTAAAAACTATTAATGCTATAGTAAAAAGGAATACATTTTTCAAATCAGCGTAAAATTTTAGTTATGAGACATTTCTTAAAAATTTTAAAAAATTAGTTTTAAAAAGAAGTGAATAAAATGTAGAATAGTAATTTTAAACTTATTTTAATTAATGTTGGGTGGTGTTTAAAACTGAAGAATACCCAGGAGTTGACCGCAGAGATGCCAGGAGTTGGGGTCTCTCGGCCTTCCGGGGAATGACGGGGTAGGATTTCCCCCCCCCCTTCGGGGAAGGCCTTCGGAACCCCTGCTCTTTGGTATTTGGGTGCCGCGGGGGTTCCTCCGCCCCTCCCCTACGGGGTATGGAAAACGTCCCCCCTATATTCCCAGTCGGCTCAAACCCCTAGTGTGCCACATTATATATATATATATATATATATATATATATATATATATATATATATATTATATATATATATATCATATATATATATATATATATATATATATATATATATATATATATATATATATATATAATTTTGTGCACATGAGAGAGATTTAGCGATTTTAGACCGCTTTACAATGAAGTTTTTAGAGATGCCAGATGTTTGATAGAATTTTTCAATTAACACAAACATATTAATTATTTATTACATTAATTATACTTAAATAATAATTTTCATAACTAAAATTTTACGCTGATTCCAAAAATGTATTCCTTTTTACTGTAGCATTAATAGTTTTTAAGATACATATGATGGCTAATCGAAACGCTGGCCAATATTATATACATATATATATTATATATATATATATATATATATATCTATATACTGTTTTTATATATATAATATATATATATATATATATATATATATAATAATATATATTATGATATATATATACATAAATTATATATATTATATATATATATATATTATATATATATATATATATATATATAATATACTATATATATATATATATAATTATATATAGTATTTTATATATATATATATAATATATATATATATATAATAATATTATATTATTATATTATTTAAAATAATTAATATTAATAAATATATTTAGTAATATGCTTATTTTTTTAATTTTATATGATTTCAAAAATTTTATTGTCGGTAATTGTTACCCAGAGGGTTGTCACCCCCCGGATTTTTATGAAATCACAGGATATTACTCTAAAAACAATAATAATGAAGAATAGTTGAGAAAATGAAAAATTGTCGCTCCTCTTAGGGAAAAAAAGTTTACAGCCTCTCCGTTTTAAGAAACCATAGAGGACTTTCAATATTGATCGAATTCCATGTTAGGTTCTCTAATTTCAAGGCCCTCTAAGTCAGGTTATGAAAAGTTTTTGTTAGGTTATACACAGAGAAAATCTATGTAGAATTAACAAATCTTAATCATAACCTGAACTAGGATGGCCCTAGAACGAGCACGAGGCCCACTAATTTTAATAAGAAAGTCTACGGGAAAATGTTTTTAACTTTCAGAGGCTGTAACTTTTCCTAAAGAGACTGCCGATTTTTGCTTTCAACTATTCTTCATTATTATTTTTTTGGAGTATATCCTGTGGTTAAACAAAAAAAGAAAATTTTTTTTTTTTTTTTTTTTTTTTTTTTTTAATACAAAATCCCTATGGGGAAAATTACAAACTTTGAGAGGCTGTAACTTTTTTTCAATAAGGAGAGCGACGTATTTTCGTTTTCACTATTTCTTTATTATTAATTTTTTTAGAGTATCATCTGGATTTCAAATTAAAAATCGGGGTGACAAACCATCTGGGTAACATACTTACCTTTATTTTTCTATTTATTATTTGTTTATATATTAAGTCATTTTTTATATTATTATTCATTTCATTGCAAATACTTTTCTTATTGAGATAAAACATCAAGAGAACTCCCATTTCATTCTCCCTTTATATGATTTTTTTATCATGAAAAAAAAAATTATCAAAAACAAGCCAACGAGGCCAAAACTAAAATATAGATGTGTTCACCAGAGGCCAAACAAATCAATTATAATGGTAAAATGTCTATAACGTCAGTCAAATATGATTGAGGGCGACTATAGGAAAAATTTTACAGTCACTGACATGTTCCCCAACTTTATGCAAAGCGTCACCCATACACGAGTGTATGAACGTGATATATAAAATGAGTCAATGACAAAAAAATAATTTTTAACTTTCTCAAGATAGACACGTAATATGGCACAGAAAAACTGCTTGCTAAAAGCTCTCATACTTTATCTCAAAGGTGTCGGCAGTTGCCAATTTGTATTTATTTTTATAGAAAATTTTAATTTAAAAGTAATTAGTTCGTCAAAATAATTATTTATTTTGCTTGAAATTAGAAAATTTAACATTTAATTTAATTTGACATAATCAAATCAAAAACAAAAACGATGATTGCAAATATTTATATATAAAAAAAATATATAGGCCTATAAGTATAATGTTACTGGCTTCTTTTTATTATTTTTAAAGGAAAAACATACTTTTAAGGGATTCTAATATATATATATATATATATATATATAATATATATAATATAATATTATATATATATATATAATATATAATATATATTTATATATATATATATATATTATATATATTATTATATATAATTATATATATATATTATATATATATATATATTATATATATACCACTTGACCCTCTATCTTTGCCGCGCGCGATGTGGTGCTTCATCTCTTTTCTATTAGGTACCGGTAGCGGCAGTTGTTCGATCGAAATTACCACTCGCGTACCACTACCTTTGCGACGGCCCTCGTAAGCACAAGGGGTGCTGTGTCTGCCCACGAGTTTGTGTAGAATATTGGTTAACTCTAGGCTAGTTCGCTGCGGTTGCTGTGCTCCTGCCAACCTCTTGTTCTGTGGAACTTTCCTTCCATCTTCTGTGTTTTCCTGCTGAATTTAATATTTCCTCACTTAAAGGCCTGCGTCTGTGCTCATCTGCGGAATTTGCGCTAGCGGATGAAATTTTGGCGTGCAACACCTCCTCCGTGAATAGGGCTTTCTGCTCTTGAGTTAGCAGTAACAGAAAAGTACCGTAAAAGCCTATAATATATATTATATATATATATATATATAATAATAAATTATATATATATATTATATATATATATAGTATATATACTATATAATATATATTATATATATATATATATATATAATATATATATATATAGGCGCATCCCGAAAAGGCCAGGCAAAATGTAACTAAAAAACTATAACAGCTTCACGAAAATAAAATAAATAAATTTTTATTAATCAGGAGACATTTTTCCCCTAAATTAAATAAAAAAAATAAATAATAAAGCTTTTTTAAAAAATTAAAATTGTTAATATGTTGAAAAAATTAGTTTTTTGACAAATTTCGAAGATGTTCCCTTACTCCGAGTGAGCACGCAAAAGTGCCAAATGTTGAATCTTTTTATTTTTAAAACTAAAACGGATACCCCCGGGTAAATCAGAACGATGGATAGAGTCGGGGTTCTCGGCCTACCGGGGGGGACGACGGGGGCGACTTCGTCCCCCTCTTTCCCTCCGTCGGCTCGAACCCGCCTAAACAGGATAATCGAAAAAAGAAAAAATAATATTTCCCAAAGCGTAAAAAAATGGTATTTGGCAACTTTTGCTCTCTAGACTAATGCAGGTTTCCAAAGTCAATCAGAGCGTGCACTATTTCAGGTGTAAGATTTACTATATTTAAGGGACTTATTAATAAAGATTAGAAATAAAATAAATCGTTTTTTAATTTCTTCGATGAAATTAACTGTGCTGAAATCAGAAATGTTATTTATTTCCTGTAGATTGTTATAGTTTTCTAGTTACAAATGCCTGGCTTTTCGGGATCTGGCCATAATATATAGTATATATATATATATATATATAATATAATTATATATATAATATATATATATATATATATATACTATATATATATATATATATATAATATATATATGTGTGTGTGTGGTTGTGTGTGTGTGTGGTGTGCTGTGTGTGGTTTATATCCAGCACAGTTAATTGGGCTTTGGCTATTCTGTCGGTATATATCCAGCTATAGAAACCCGGTTATCGTACTGTTTATTTTAGTATGTCCGGTAAACAGATTTTGGCTCACATTTCTGATCTGTGTTCTATAAATGTCCGGTAAAATGAGCTCATCTTTCTACAAATAAAAGTCAAAGTTTAAACAGTTCTTTTTATGTACGGTCTATTTTTAACTGAACTGACAATGTTCGGTAAAAATAACCGTACATAAAAAGATCATTTTTTAGAGTGTATATATATATATATATTTATATATATAATATTATATATATATATATATATATATATATATTATATATATAAAAATATATATATATTATGTGTATATATATGTTAATAAATTATATATACAGACAGATATATTTATACAACTATATATTTCGATATATAATATATATTATTAATATATAATATATAATATATATATAAATGTATATATATATATATATATATATATATATATTATACATATACAGTAATTATTTCTCAAACAAATAAAAAAAATCACTCTCACCATAGCATACGAGTAAACTGATTTTTATTCCTTTATATACAAGTACAGAAGGACATTACAAGGACAAAACTATCAACCTCCTAAAATTTTAAATATAATTTTATATGAGACTAATTTCCAAGTTGCTATAAAATTCAGAAAGTCAAACTAGCAACTTTATACTACTGAATTTGGTATTCTTTTTTTTGTTAGTCTCCATATTTGTCTTGTATTTAAGAGCTAATAAAGTTGGTTTAGTTTTACGGCTGAAACAAAGGAGCCCAAATTTAATATAATTGAATATATTGAAAATAAATATCGTATGCACAATTTGTAGTTGAAAAACCATTCCTTTCTTATTTTCTTTATTGATTACCACTTTTTGTGTATTAAACTGTTAAAAAAAAAATTTCAAATCACATTTCTTTGACAAAAACTTCATATTTCCATCAATATCCTATGCCTGGCATTTTTAATTTGGAGGGGTTCCAGCACCGGAGACCATGTAGACGAGCCGCCACTGTATATATATCTACCACTATATATATTATTATATATATATATATATTAATATATATATATAATATATATATAATTTATATTATATATATATATATATATATATATATATATATTATAGTATTATATATTATATATATATATATATCATATATACATATATTATATATTAACAGGGATTGCCAAACTGCGGTTCTTTAGTTACATGCGGATCTTTGACCTTTAATATCCTTTAATATGCAGCTCGTGGAAAATTCTAGAGAATTTTAATATTCTAGAAATTTCGACCAGAATCCAGAGCAAGAAACGTGTTGCTATATAAAGAGTTCCGATATGTACGGAAGATAATTCAGTATAAGTGCAGAGGTTGAACTGTACCCCTAGCTTTAGTATTTTAGATGTAAATTTTATTTAAGGTATCTGTGAAAACTTTGTGAAGGATGAATTTTTTAACAAATTGTAAGAAACGAAAATATGAGGATGAAAACAGAATTTTCTTTTTACTAAGTGTATGAGAACTAAATGTATTTTCTTATAATGGTTATTTTATTAATAAAAGTTTGAGATATGTTAATATTTCTGTGCACTACTTTTATTTTTATAACCTTCAGAATTATTATTATAGACCAACTGGATACTTGATTGTGACATTCTGTTTCGAATATGTTATAGAGTGTATGGTTGTATGTGAGGGGATGGCTGTACAAGTGTGTGCGCATATGTGTTTGTGTTTTAAATATGTGATTTTAATAATCTCTCAAACATCTATATGTAATTTGATTGTTATAACTTAGTTAGTTACCTCTTGCGGTAGTTATTGATTTCTGTATATCTGCTGGTTTATTTTTAAGTACCCCAGTTTTATGAGAACTTTCCAACGATATTTGTGTACCGTATAATAAACATGTACCCCATAACAAACATTGAAAAAATGCAGATGTGCCGAAAAATTGCATTTTCCCCCTCAAATTTTAGCATATTATCGGTTCGTAAAACTTTACAGTATTAACACATTGAAAAAAAATTCGTTATCTTGCATTCTCTATCACAAAGACAACAATATGACATAAGTTGTAACGACAGGAAACTGTTACTTCGTTGCTAATGTCATAACAATAGGGGTGAATTATATCTTCGAATATCATTAATACCTTGCAACTTGCAGATTTTTACTTCAGCGTTCTTCAACGCCCATATTTAATAATATAATAGGGCTATCAATAAAGTTTCGGATTCATTTGGTTACTTTATATATATATATATATATATATATTATATATATATATATATTATATTATATATAGATATATATATATATATATATATTATTATATTATATATGTATATACGTATATATATATATATATATATATTATATATATATATATATATATATATATATATATATATATATATATATATATATATATATATTATATATATATATACTATATTATATATATATATGTTATAATATATATATAATATATATATATATGATATTATATATATATATATATAATAATTATAATATATATAATATATAATATATATATATATATATATATTACATATTATATATATTATATATATATTATATATATATCTATTATATATATTATTATATATATATATATATATACTATATATATATTTATATTATTATATTATTATATATATATATATATATTATATATATATATATATATATATATATTATATATATCGCGTCGATTATCGTACACTCTTTCCCCCTACACCTCCTCCATGGTCATCCTCCTCCTCTACACTGCCCTCTCAACATCAGCCCTCCACCTCACCCTCGGACTCCCCACTCCTCTCCTACACTCCAGCTTCCACTGATGATATCTTTTTGCACACCTGTTTGGGTCCATCCTCATCACATGTCCAAACCACCCCAACTGCCCTCTTTAAACCAGTTCCAATATATTCTCCACTCCCAACTCCGCCCTCAAGTCATCATTCCTCCTCCTGTCCAATCTTGTCACCCACAATATCAATCTTAATACTCTCATTTCGCATGTTTGCACTTTAATTTAAGCTTTTATATTAAGTGTTCATACCTCGTGTCCATTTCTTAATACGGGCCTCATAATGTTGGTATATATTATTGCCTTGACTTTCTTTGGAATATTACGATCCTTGAACAAAGGATACAACGACTCAAATGTTCCATTAAACTTTCCAATTCTATGGTTCAACTGGAATATATCATTTCTTACTCCACTATCTATATACTCCCAAATATTCAAATTGTTCCGTCTGTTTCAATACTTCCTCCTTCAATTCTATATTCAGCTCCTCCTGCTCCCTACTCACCATCATCTTCCCCTTACTGATTTTCATTCCCTTCTTCATCAGCACCTGGTCCCATACCACTATGAACCTCTGCAAAGCTTCACTTGACTCCGAGATCAATGCCAGATCATCTTCATATTTAAAGATCTCTCCATCCACCCTTTCCTATACCACCTTACCACAATAGTCCATAAACGTTATGAACAAAATTGGGGAAAGTCCGCTTCCCTGTTTTACACCTTTTCTTATTCCAAACCAGCTACTATCATCGATCTGTGTTTTCACCTTGCAACAACTGTCCAGAAACGTGCTTTTTATTGCTTTTATCAGTTTAGTAGGAACCCCATACTCCCTCTTTCCCAAGATCCTCCGCAAGATCTCCCTCGGCACACGGTCAAACTCCTTTTCTAGATCGAAAAAGGAAAAATATGGATTCCGATTAAATTCTTAAATCTTTTCTCACATGATCTTCAGTGCAAATATCAAATCAACCGTCCAACTCCACGGTCGAAAACCATGTTGTCATTCGTTCAATTTATTTTCGACTGTGTCTCTCGATATTTTCTCGAAAATCCTCTCATACACCTTTGCAATATGTGGCATCAAGGAAATTCCTCTGTAATTTTTACAG
>JABUQX010006419.1:0-37500 GCA_015478945.1 Trachelipus rathkii | reverse complement strand
AGCTTTTCCCAAAAGAGACCATTCGGTAATGTTCAAAGAAACTGTTGAGTTTGAGCCAACCAGCAGTTCTAGTGATGAATCGGTTGGGGGGACTGCTGGACCCAGCTCAGCCTGCTCTGAAATTGAAAGGCGACACAGAAGGCAAATTAAATCTGGTGAACACATATTTGTTCCTCATGATATTCTCAAGAATCCAAATGTTGTTGCCTGGAGCGTGAGGAATAACGTTAGTAATACTAAGATGAAATCATTCGTACATATGATGGTTTCTGTCTGAGGAGGAGATGTTTCAAAGATAAATCTAAGGGCAAGTTCAGCCCATCGATATCGAGCATCAGTACTACCCCATATCAGCAAACAAATAAAGGACAAATGGAATCCGTCTCCAAAAATGGTGGTACATTGGGACGGAAAACTGATGGCTACCCTGGACTCCAAAGACACTGATGATCGTCTACCTGTTTTAGTATCCGGAGTCAATAGAACTAAACTTCTTGGTGTACCACCCCTTCCGAGTTCAACCACAAAAGCTGGTCTGAAACATGGTAACGCTGTCTCTGTTGCAACAAAAAATCTACTTATAGATTGGAAATGGGACAAAAACATCATAGACATGGTCTTTGACACGACATCCTCGAATACAGGTGAGGCTTTAACAAAGCAATTGTTTATTACATTTTGTGATATATTAATAATTTATTAAATTTCAAATCAACAAATCATTTTTGCGCAAACTCTAGATTACAAATAATGGGGAGGTTTTAAGTAATGGACTAATCGTAAGGCTATAAAGTATAGGTTTATTAAACAATTAATTCATTAACTCTTTACATCACAGGACAGCATACTGCAGCATGTGTCTGCCTGCAGAGGGAGCTAGACCGTCCCTTGTTGTGGTTTGCGTGCCGCAGGCATGTAGGAGAAGTCATGCTTAGCGACTGTTGGGATTCATTAAATATAGAGGCTTCATCCGGGCCAAATATTTCAATTTTTACTAGGTAAGTCTAATGCTGTTACAACATCATTGAACAAAAAGATTTTTTATTTGATTGAATAGACTCAAGTGACTTGCTTTAACTAATAAATTGGTTATAAATTGTTGCAGATTCAAGAACCACTACTTGCAACTTCTACCAGTTAATAAAGCAGCCTATTACTATCCTGAACTTCCTAGAGCAACTGAGAAGGAACAAGAAAGCTTAGCAAATTGCTTCCGTGAATTCCTAGCGTTAGGTTCCACTCGAGGGGATTACCAAGAACTTATTGAACTCAGCCTGTTGTTAGTTACAAAAGGGTCCGAACCTCAGCAGTTTAGCATGAAGCATCCTGCAGCTTTGCACAAAGCAAGATGGATGGCAAAACTTCTGTACACTATGAAAATGGTCCTATTGTCTGGAAAGATAATTGAACAGTTTCCCAAGTCAGAAGTTGCAACCAAAGATCAATTCAAGAAATTGGAACGTTTCTGTGTGTTTGCTGTAAGTGTCTACGTGCAATGGTGGATTGTATGCCCGGTTGCAGCCGATGCCCCAGTCAACGATTTGATTTTAGTTGAGAAACTGAAACAGTTTGCATACCATGATTCTATAATTGCTGACAAGGGGAAAAAAGCTCTTAGCAGACATAGTTGGTATCTGAATGAAGAGCTTGTTCCATTGGCTCTTTTCTCACAAATGGTATCTGACGAAGACAAAGAGATTATGAGGCTGCGGCTCCTCCAATTTGAAAGTGCTGGAAGTACTACGGTTCGTGGAGGAGCATCCTTTGAAAAGCCTAACCTTAAGCTAATTTCAGAGAAGATGGAGTCAC
Organism: Trachelipus rathkii; assembly: GCA_015478945.1. Lineage (NCBI taxonomy): Eukaryota > Metazoa > Arthropoda > Malacostraca > Isopoda > Trachelipodidae > Trachelipus > Trachelipus rathkii. The sequence goes on along the minus strand of JABUQX010006419.1, from coordinate 35,691 downwards.
TGAGTGATTTGATTGGCCCTGGATCAATGAGGTTTTTCCATATTGTGAATGCTCCCTATGAGTTTCTTCAAATACCAGCCGATGAATGGACAAAAATGGATGACTTTCTTGAAATGAAGACAATTGTTCAAAATCTTCAAGTAGTCAACGAAGCTGCTGAAAGAGGAGTAAAGCTATGCCATGATTTCCTGGGTGTAACAAAGGGCGAAGAAAGGTTTCAAGCTGTACTCCAAGTAATTGAAAGTTCACGAAAAAAAAGTTCCGGATCAGCGCAAACTTTCATCACGTTCTCAAGAGAAGTCGTGGTTCCTTGCGCTGGATGATGATTGATGATTATTCACAAATGAGGCTACAATTTTTATAGTAATTAAAGAACATTGGAGATATGACTATTTAGAACATGATATTACATAAATGGAAAGAAAATATTGCGTTTTTCAACCTTAAAGTTGTATTTTAGGCTAAAAAGATGTAAATTCAATAATTTATGTATTTACGTAATATTCAATTTGATTGTGCAGGATCAATTTTAAAATCGTAAAAACACCATACACATTTCCCACGTTTATATGATGCAACCAGGTTGCAAAATTTTGAACAGCGATTTTGCAGGAAGTCGGGGCAGCTGGGACAGGTCTAATATATATAATATATTATAGTATTATATTATATAGTATATATTATATTATAATATATATTTATATATATATATATATAAATAAATACGTATACTATATATAGTATACTATATATATATATATATATATATATATATATAATATATATGCTTGCTTGTTCATTAGTGACTCTCCCTGTTTTAAATTGTTTTTAATTAATTATGGATTTTAATATTTGAAGAATTAGAATCATCCTTATAAAAGATAAGCTATTTTGTTGTATTTTTTTTGTTTTTTTGAAACTTTTTAGGCTATGTTAGTAATCACAGTTAAGTTTTTAGGAGTGTAAGCATAAACGTGAGTTTATGATAGTACTAGGTTAATTTTTTTATTCTTCGCCTTTTAACTTAGTCTTTTAAGTGTTTCCTGATATTTTTTATTTATTTTAAGACAGGGTTTTAGCACAACACTTTGCGTATTGTAGTATCATATTATTTTAATTTTATAACCATTTAGTTTTATGTTGAATAATTGGTTTTTTTTTTTTGTTGGTTTTATTTTTTTTGGTTGTGTTGAGTTGCGTGTGTTTAAACTTTCTAGATTTTTAAATTTTAAATATTTATTGTAAATACGGTTTTATCGTTTTCATCATGTACATTTTTTAGTGAGTAAATAATTTTAATCTGATTTCACCTTTTCACGCCTTTTTTGAATATCTTAATACTTTTCACGAGACTGTTATAGTCTTCTCATCCAGAAATACGTGAGGTTCTCTATTTAGGGTTCAATGTACACAACATCTGATTGGTTGGGGTCCTCTCATACTGAATTTAGGTGGGGAGGAGGCCGAATCATTTAGCATTCTCAACGATCTGGTACAACTAATTAAAGAACCCAAACACATTCTGGATCGTCACAACCGAATTCTTGAACACACTGACTATGTTTCCCCACTAGTCTTCTCTCTATAAATACACCACCTTCGCCTCTATTGGTAAATCTGACCACAACCTTATATCTCTTAATTTTAATGCTTTCTCTCCAGCAGCTCCATGCTGCCCTACACGTTTTTCTGCACTTTTGATCAGGCACGATGGGGGTCTTGCGTTGCTTCTAAGCTAACTATAATTGGAAGTATGACTGCTTTTCCTCTGGTGATGCTTCGACTTCTGCCGACGATAGGTGGGAGCTGTAATCGTTGATGGGATGAGCAGGTTTCATTCCATCTTCGACTAAATCTTTCTCTCCTCATAATTCACATGGTTAGATCGTGCTTGTTCCCTCTGGCCCATTCAGGCTAGAGACAGTGCGTATCGGAGTGGAAAAATTCTCGTTCTCTCTATCAACTCTTGCTAATTTTCATTCCGCTAGAAATCGTTGCAGGATACTCTTCACGAGCAAAGCGGGCCTTCATCAAACGAAAGTTCCTAACCTCCTTGGTTTCTCCTACTGACAAATTTTTCTGGCCGCTTGCCAAAAACATCTCTAACAAATTAAATCTGCTATTCCTCCTCTTATTCGATCTGATGGTTCTGTTGCTAATTCTCCAACTAAAAAGGCCAATCTCTTCGCCTCCTATTTTCCTCTAACTCAACCCTGGACGATCCTGGTATTCCTCTTCCTCCTCCTTCTCCTTCTCATGTCAGGTGTCCTTTGCCTGTGATTAATTACATTTGATCGGGTGCATGGGCTCCTGAAATCTATGAATGTTGGGAAGGCAGGTGGCCCGGACGGCATTCCTCCCCGAGTTTTGAGGGAGTGTGCTTCCGTGCTGGCCCCTCCCCTCGTTCAACTATATTCTATGTGTCTCAATACTAACACTTCCTCAGTGTTGGAAGCACGCACATGTCCAACCTAATTCCGACAATACCACGCCGCTCTAATCTTCTAAACTTTCGCTCCTATACGCCCACAGGATTACATCCCTAGACGCTCTTGATACCTAGACAACAAGCATTTCTTAGATCAGCCTAAAAGCTTCATTCACTTCTTTCCGATCGCCAGTATGGCTTTTGGCGCTCGAGATCAACTGGCGATACACTTTCCTATCTTACTGATTTATGGTTTTCCGCCCTTAGGAACTACGAGGAGAATTGCGTGGTGCGCTTGACATATCCAAAGCATTTGAGAGGGTATGGCACGCGTCACTGCTCTCAAGCTCCCCTCCTTTGGGTTTTCCTCCTTCTCTTTGTTACTTATGTCTAGTTTTTCTTTGAAATCGCCTCCAATAAATCGGCTGTTTGATGGTTCGACTTCTTTCTTTTCTGTAATAGGGGGTTCCTTAAGGTTTCTGTCTATCTCCACTTTATGCTTACTTTCATTAACTATCTTCTCAGACTGCACATCTACTCTACCACTCAATGCCGAGACTCGACCTTCACTCTTCAACTCATTTCAATTCTGCTCCCTCTTTTACTCTAGAATTGGCTCTCGTTTAATCTTTCCGATTTATTCTCGCTGATCTGGATAGAATTTACGGGTGGGGTCGCCTGAACCTTGTGAAATCCAATTCTTTAAAAACTCAACGTCTACAAATCTCGCCTCTCTAAGACACCTTCGTAACTTTCCTGATCTCTTTCGACGTTCTCTCGCTCTCCGAGTTGACAATATAAAACATCACTTGGCTAACATAACAAAAAAATGTCTTGGAAACTCACATCACAACGGTTGCTAGGGTGGCCTCAAAAGAAACTGGGAGTTCCTGATTTAGACTGCAACGACTATTTTCCCTCTCTCATATTCTAGCTATACAGGCCCATCATCGCCCTTGTAATGGACGTACTTTACTGTCATGAGGCGCGCAAACCGGGTTTTTGGATAGGTCGAGCCAAAAGGGCAAAAGACTTATAAACTGTTCTGTACTTTCAGTTCACTTGAGCCTCTATCTTTGCGGCGCGATGTTGGTAATTTACCCTTTATCTCTTTTCTATAGGTCGCAGCGGCCCAGGTGCTCGAGGAACTTATAACTCGCGTACGCAACACCATTTTGCCTGCTTCGCATCACTAGGTGCTGTGTCTGCCACGCACTGAGTTTTTGTTGATATTGGTAACTCCAGGCAAGATCTCTGCGGTGCTTCCTTCTTTCTTGCCAACGCGTTCTGTCCTGTGGAACTATCTTCGCATCTCTTGTGTTTCCTACTGAAAAATTAATCTCCGCCACTTTCAAGCCTGCGTAGTGCTCAATTCTGCGTAATTTACGTTAGCTTTTGACTTCTGAGGCGTGCAAAAAACCCAAAACTCCCCTACGTTGAATAGGGCTCTGCCCGTGAGTGTGGTGACAAACTGCAATATTATATGATATATATATAGTAATATATAACTATATATATATATAGTATATATAATATATATATATATATATAGTATATTATATTATACTATATATATATATATATATAATATATATATATATATATTAGGCAGAGAGAGAGAGAGAGATGAGTTTTTTAAGGCATACGTGAGTTGCCATGACACTCTTGGATGAACAATAGATTCCTGTAATATAAATTTATTAAATTTTATCACATTCTTCAAATGCGTCTTTTCCTTTCTAATGAATGTGCTTTGAAGGAAAAAAAGAGACAAATAAACACAAATTCCATAAACACAAACGCAAATCTGAAATTCTCCTAAGAAATGTTTTAAGTCCTCTTTCACCTCTTATATATATGATAATATTATATATATATATATAATATATTATATATATATATATATATATATATAATATAGTAATGATATATATATATATATATATATATAATTATATATATATATATATATATATATATATAATATATATAACTATGATTGGAAAGAGTAAGGAGTAGACAGACATAAGGAATGAATAATTAGAGAAGATATAGGTGTGAAGATGATACTGAAGATGGATGTGGGGAGATTGAGATGGTGGGGACATCTGGAGAGGATGGAGCAGGATAGAATGCCGAAAAGAAGATGGGAATGGACACCAGAGGCAGAAGACCAAGGGGAAGACGAAGAAGCAGATGGGGAAGTCGTGAGGACTCTCTGGAAAGATAGTCAGCTACAAAATGAAGAGTGCTAAAGAGAAAGAGAATAGTGCAGCAGAGGGATTTCTGGAGAAAGACGCTTGCGCGGCTGACGGGATGAAAAATCCTTTCTGGGAGAGGAAAAAAAAAAGAAGATATATATATTATATATATATATATATATATATATAACATATATATATTATATATAATATATATATTATACTATATATATATAATTGATAATATATATATATATATATATATATATATAATAATATACTATATATATATATATATATATATATATATATATATATATATATATATCCTCATGAGTTTTTCATGGCACATATAAATATTTTTTTTTTATTTTTTTTTTTTGATAAACTAGTTTATTGTCTGAATATAGAAGAGGCAACCTAAGTTATAGTAAGGAATAAGAAAATATTTTAAATCCCCCACCTCAAAAAAAAAGGTATTTATGTAATAAAAGTAGGTACTTTTTTACGCATCGTACATTTGGCAACGCCCGGAACAAAGAGACGTATCGGGATATTTTCTGTAGTGCAAGAATCTTACCCGAAAACAAGAAAAAATATGTAACAGCCAAGTAGATCCATTTAGGTTAGGTAAAAATTTATTGCATAGTCGATCCATATAGGTTAAGTTGCGTTTACTGCCCTTTAAGTTCCAGTTATGATATTTTTTGTTATTGTATAACAGAATCTATACAATGAAAAGAAAAAACATACACGTATTTTAACCCTTATAAACATTATTTTTTTAGGTTACCTTAAGTTCTTTCACGTTTTAGGGCAATAGAAAAAAAGTCCGGTTTCTTTCTCATCAAAATGGAAAACCGTTTTTTGCTTCTGTATTATTAAATTTTAATATTTTTCAAATTTCGTATCTTCTCATCAGCAGCTTATTTAATTGCTAGTATTCATATACTAACATATATGAAAAAAGTAAAAAAAAGCAACATTTAATAGAAAGTAACTCAATAAGGTCAATATATATAGTATATATAATATATATAATATATATAATATATATATATAATATATATATATATAATATATATATATATAATATATATACTATAATAATATAATATATATATATATATAATATATATTATATCATAAATATATTTATATTATATATATATATATAATATATAAATATATATTATATATATATATATACTATATATATATATATAATATATTAAGTATTATATATATATATATATATATATATATATATTATAACTATATATATTATATAATATATATATATTATATATATATATATATTATATATATACTATTAAACTTTTAGTTATATAATGTAACATTTGCAAACTTTGGTTTAATTTATCTCCTATCGATGTTAAATTACCTAAGAGACTACCTATAAACTCATCCCAATTTAATAAAAATATTTGCCAATGCATTATTAAAACACTTACAGCTATGCATAAATAATAACTATTTTATTTTTAATAATAATTTTAATCTGTTTACTTCGTGGCTGCCTATGGGTTCATCTATGAGTTTTAGCGAATAATCAATATTGAGGTTTTTGAATCGGAATTTCTCACAGATTTTTTAATTCTGTAAGTATATTGATTTAGATTTGTGGATGATACTTTCCTACTTTTGGATGAGGGGATTGAAGCCGAAAACCTAATTACTGAATTCGACAATCTCGTACCTTTTATAGAATAAACTCATAAAACTGTAATTTTTAGATTTACTTATTAAACCGTCTCACTCTGGTCTTACTTTTGTGTCTATTGTAAGCCAACTTAATTATTCGACTATATTCATCTACTTTTCAAGTCATACTTCACCCGTAAAAAAGTTTGCATTGTCTAGTATGTTTTTCCATGTTTCTCCCGCCTCAATATTTAGATGACAAAATAAATCTTCTAACAGAAAACTTCAAAAACTTAGGTTATGATGAAGATTTTATCTCACATGCCTTCTTCAGCACTCGTAAAGATTTCATAACCTTAAAGAAAGAAGTACCTTATCTCATGAAAAAGTATAATCAATTTACCTCCTCTCGTAATTTAAATATAAAATATCTACTGCAGAAAAACATCAATGTTGTATTTGGTAACAATAACATTAAGAAATTCATTTCGCAAGGAGCATCTCATGAAAATGACAATGATAATAATAATGTTAAATATATTTCCTGTAGGGATTGCTCAGAGTGTATGTTGTTGAGACCATTGAGTGCTCTCGTTGAGTGTTCCAACATGGATATGATTTGATTGAGAGTGGAGGAGTTCACGTAGGGCAATCTACCAACATTGAAACGGAACCTATAAGATGCTAGGATGGTTGGTAAGGAAAAAGACTTATTTTTAAGAATGTTGATGGAAATATTTGTGATTCGCAGATTAAACTTTTAATATTAATTAAACAAGTTTGGATGTGGATGATTTTGCTTAAAATATCCAGAAATTTGTACCAAAATATAAGGAATGTTTAAAATCCTTTAAATAAACATTTTAACCTTGATATCAGCGAACGTATGTTGCTTTGTGTGTGTTTTTGCATATACATAGGCATATTTGTTTTTGTGAGGGTATGTATATATGTATGTATGTATGTATGTATGTATGTATGTATGTATGTATGTATGTTTTGTATTTTTTTATATATATATATATATATATATATATATATATATATATATATATATATATATATATATATTCTGTATATATAAATACATATATATATATATATATTTATAAATTAATAACTATAAATAATATATAATATGTATATGTAATAATAATATATATAATATATATATAATATAATAACAATATATGTAATATGTAATATATATGTATTAAAAATAATATAAATAATATGTAATAATAATAATAACATATATATATATATATATAATAATATGTAATAATAATAATATATAATAATATGTATATATTAATAATATATAATAATATATATATATCTATGTATATATATAATAATAATATATATGTTAGCATAACAACCAGTAATGTAGTAACAGCCAATATTAACCCATATATGCAGTAACCAATAATAATAATAATATAATATGCTATATATATATGTATGTAATAATAATATATATGTGTATGGATATGTAACATTGTATTATATGTACAACAATAATAATAATAATATAATATAACCATATGTAATAATAATAATAATAGCCAATAATAATAATAATATATATATATCTTTTATATATATACTCTTTCTGTATAATAATAATATATAATATATATATATACATAAATATGTATATGTATAATAATAATAACAATATGATGATGATATAATAATAATAATAATATGTATAATAATAATAATAATAATAATAACAATAATAATATATATGTAATATATATATCCTGATATAAACAATATATAATATGTAATATATAGGAATATAACTTGTAATATATATATGTAATAATATGTATAATAAATTAGTATGTAATAATAATAATATCATTTAGCAATAATATATATATATATGTATAATGTATATATGTGTGTAAGATATATAATTTTATATACAACCATTTTTGTAATAGCGCGCTAATAATATAATATGTATATAATATATATATAATAATAATGTAATAATAATAATATAACTCTAATATATATTATAATAATAATATATATAATAATAATAATAATAATAATAATAATATAATATATATATATATAGATAATAATAATAATATTATATATATAATAATAATAATATAATAATAATAATAATAATAATAATAACAATAATATGTAATAATAATAACATATCATATAACTTATATATATATATGTATATATGTATGTAATGTTTAATATATAATAATATGTATGTAATAATATATATATATATATATATATATAATAATATCAGTGTTTACCTAAAACAGTCTTAGCTGCTCACATGTGTTAGTGCATATAATAATAATATATCATATATGCGTATATGTATATATTAATAATAATAATATGTAATAATAATATAATATATATATATAATAATAATAATAATAATATACATATTATAATAATAATAATAATAATAATAATAATAATAATAATAATATAACTATATATATATATAATACAGAATAATATATAATATGTAATAATAAATATAATAATAATAATATCATAATAACCAATAATAATATAATAATATCTTTAATAATTAATACATATAATAATATATGTATATGTATATCTATATGCAACCACTGTATAATAATATATATATATATATATATGTATGTATATTATTAATATGTATGTAATAATAATAACAATAATATACATAATATAAATATACAGTATGTATGTATATATGTAATAACAACAATAGTAATAATGTGTAATAATAGTAATAATATATATATATTAATATTAATATATCTTAATAACATATATAATAAGAAAAATATAGGTATATGGTTAATATAATAATTTTGTATTGTATGATGATAATCTTATTTATTTAGAATAGTATGTATATAATATGTATATGTATGTATATATATATAATATACATATGTAATATTAATAGCAATAATAATAATAATATAATATGTAATATTATGTATAATAATAACAATAATAACTAATAATAATAATAACAATATCTAACATAATAATATATATAATAATAATATATATCTTTATATTTTTCAATAACATTAACAATACATATATATATATATGTAATATATATATATATGTATATATATCATATAATATATATATATAATATAACATATATATATATAATATATATATATATATATATATATATATATATATATATATATATATATATATATTATATATAATAATAATAATATATATATATATATATACTCTATAATATATATATATATATATATATATATATATATAATAACCAATAACATAATATATATATATATTTCTTTATCGTATTAAATTATTTAACAGCTCCATCACCTTTAAAAAAATTCTAGGCAAAGGAATAAAACCATACAGGTCATTGCCTTTTAAAACTTTTATTTGGCCAGTTTTTTTCTTTTGCGGTCTGCATTTACCGTTGTGTCTGCTACTAGTAAATTATAATATAATATAATAATAATATATATATATATGTATAATATAATATAATAATAATAATAATAATAATAATAATATATAATATATATATATATATATATATGTATAACTCTATATATATATAATAATATAATAATAATAATAATAATAACCAACATATGTAATAATAATAATATATGTATATTTATATATAATAATAATAATATATATTATATATATCTAATACATATATATACTATATATAATATATAATAATATAATACATATATGTACATATAATAATATATATATATAATAATATAATATATATATATATATATATATATGTTTCGAGTATCAATTCTAATAGTGTTTAAAATTTGCGTATTTTTATGCTAATCAACTAAGCATTAATAGAAAAATATATTTTGGTATCTTCCGTTCACGCAAAGGGCCTAAAGTATTGAAAACATGACTTACACATACACACAAACACACACACACACAAAAAAAAAAAAAAAAAAAAAAAATTACCTTCATGAAGCTTATCCTACAACGTTTTTGTGTTTTTTTCTTTAAACATGATGTACTGTTATTTCAGTTGCCTGATTACAGAAAATGATTTTTAAAAACCATGTGCTACATTTTGAGTTCGCGCAAAGGACCTAAAATTTTAGAATTCAGGTGAATAATTGGATTTTTACCTTTTTGCAAACAGAGGCACTGTGGTATTATCAAAGCCCATCTTCTTAACAATTTGCGAATGTGAGGGATTTTATACATTCTATTTTGATAAAAGTTCATCATTTTGCGGGATCTTCGCCCATTTCACAATTTTTTTATGAAATGTCCCAGAACTCCTCACGAAGAGATGGCTGCAATTCGAGTTCCATCCACACCCTACCCAACCATCCAACCAAATCGGGTGTGTTAAATTATGTTGATTTAGTCAAGGACGTTGTCTTCAATTCAGATTTTTGATCAAGTTTTGGCATTGTAGATCTTGAGAGAAAAGTTGCTCTAATGTAGCCATCTCTCTTCTCTTGTCCACACACTTTTTCTGCAGACTCTGTGACAAGTTTGAAGCATCTTTCAATAGCTTGGGTATGACATGGAATATTTAAAAAATCTTTCTCAGGCTGAGTTTCATTTTTTGCAGAACTGACGAAATAGTCTCTGTTTTGAAGCTTTCCATCATTGGAGGGGGCGAGTGACAGCTTACATTTTGTCAAATCTATCATCTCACAGTAGTCTGTGTCATCAAAATTTATTGAGGGAGTCGTAAAAGTTCTAACAAACTTCCCTATTCGGATTTTGAGTTCTTGCTTTTAGTACCCTCCTGTAACCCACCTCTCGTATGTGTTGTCTCTCATCTACTATCATAGCCAGCAACATGTTCTCTGGGTGACAGAAGAAAGAGTTTCTCTCAATCACAGGATCGATGATTCTTTTAATGTCGTCTGACAAATCTCTCGTTGCTTGAACAACTTAAAAGATATGTTTAGGACCATATTTCACTGGCTAATATCTTTTAATGTCGAACCAGATAGGAACAAATGTCTTCACAATGCAGTTTACAAGCATCTTGAATTTGTTTGTAGGACTACTTTGGGAAGTGAACAACCGTAGAACCCGTTTTGCACATGTAATCCATCGGAAGTGACTGAGAAGTCCAGGATCTCTTATAGCCAGATCTGGAGCTCATTGTCCTGTCTGGGTTGCTCTGATAATATACAGAAAGTACTTTTGGTCTTTACTAAGATCAGTTTTATTTCCAATGATTTCTTCTAATTGAATTGCTTCGAAATTTATAATGGGTACCTTCTCACAATCAGGGAGTTGTTTGCCGGTTTTCCCAGAGAATGGCGCTGCTCTCGTCGTCTCTCTAAATGTCTGAATGGTAGCTCGTTGAAGTGAAGTAAGCAAAAGAACCACTGCAATGGGAGCTGAATTTTAACCTCTATGCTTTAATACCATTTTCCACCCTGTGTTTGTTGCTGTGCCATCATAACCAACAGCCTCCAATTCATTAATGTCAATATCATTATCTTCCAGATACTTAAGGATGCAATTGGCTATTTCACTACCGATTTCATTTGCAAGTGTGACGTGACCGACATATTGCCCTCCATACTACTCCTCTTTCCTTCCTCTTCAGTATATTTTAAAAAGATCCTATTTTTCCTTAAAAGATAGTATTATCTTTTCTACAATCAAAGTATATTCCCTTTGTTGCTATGGGTTGGTCTATATATTGTCCTATAGTTTGTCGTGCCTTCTGTTTTTCTCTTTTCATCTTGCTTTTATCGATCACTAGCGACGTATCTTTTTCAGAAATCATTCCAAGATCATCCAAAACGCTTGAAGCGATAGCAGCTGTATCTCTATCAGAAACACCAAATCTATCACTAAGTAAAGCAGTAAACGGTAATTTCAACATCATTTGAGGTGTAGAAGGAACTGAATACAAATCAATTTCACTTCTTTCGTGCGGGGTTTGAGTAGTTCCCATACCACAAGTAACAATGTCAACTGCAACAGTTTCTCGCAATAATTCTAGTTGTTTTCTCTCCTTTCTTTCTAGACTGCCAATGAAGGCCTTCCTAGTTTTTCGCCGATCGTATATAAACTTTCTCTCAATGGGCGGGATCTTTTTATCTTTATCACAATTACATTCCACAACTACAAGGTAGTCACAAGCACCTGCCTTTTTTCGCATACACAAGAAAATGGTATAGAACATTTAACAAGCTGCAAAATCAAATAGCTTTGGTTTCGAAGCGGACCTTTACTCAAATCGTTTACCGGAAAAATCATCGTCATTTTCCAAAAAATGATGTCTACTTTTTTATCTCATCTATTTCAATTAGTCAACGACTTGGACAAATTTGCAAAAATTTTACCAACTATTTTTCTCCTCGAGGGACTAGCCCAAATGGTCGACAGGTCAAATGGTCGATGAGACATCAAAAAAATTTCCCTATCCAGGCAAATAAAACCAAGAAAAATTATAGACCAATGCACCAGTGGGGGTTCTTGTTTTTAACTACAAATAAACGAATTAATTTGCAGTAATTACAGTGAAAGTTGCCTGACAGAAATTCTTGCAAAAGACGTTGAAATTATTTTGAGGATGTTTCTGCAAAATATCTAGATGAGCGCTCCATCTCTTAGACTCGAAAATTCAAGAAAAATCCTGAGCAGGCAAACAGAAATTTCGAATTTTATACGACCAATCGAAAGTGTTGAGATAAACGATTTGGATATTAATTCCGATAGCAAAGTACATGAATCTGATAAAGATCTTATGCAAGGAAATGGAAACGAATTAAAAGAGCCTCAAAGAATTTCTAAATTTCAATCCTCCATCTTCTGAACTGGGTAAAGACTCGGAATTTGAAAGAAATCTGGAAAGTTATGAGAAATATCAAGAGGCCACGCCAGAATTTCTTATTTTAATAAAAGAAAATATAATAGAAACAAATATTGTGGTTCCTCAACATGGTACAAATGCTTTGCCCATTATGACTCCGGGGAAAACGCCTTTTCACCAGGAAAACCTAATACCTAGAACAAGAGAGAAAATGCGTGAACTTCCCACAGCAGCAGAAACTATAAAATCGAAAACGCAAGTCAAGAGAAAAAACTCCTCTTTCGAGTCCGACGCACAAAAGCCTGTAAAATTTTTAACAAAAAAAGAACAAATAAGAAAGAGGAAAATGTGCATTCAAGATACCTCTTAAATATAAATCAAAGACCGAAAAATTCAACATTCAGCAACAAGAAAACAGTTGAAAATATTAAAATGATGATAAATTATGAACATAGTTATGCTAAGCCCAATAAATGTGAATCGGTTGAAAATTGTAGTACTTGTAATGTGTTTAGTAAATTTCATTTCATGTAAGATAAAATCAAAATTTAAACTAACTAGGGGCAAGTAAGACACTACTATTGTGCAAATATATATCTTTTAAATACATGCCCAACTTATGTATATATATATACTATATATAATATATATATATATTATATACTATAATATGATTTTATAATATATATATATATAATATATATATATATAATATAAATATAGTTGGAAAAAAAACACCCATGGTTTTGTTAAAAAAAGTGAAAACATGCTTTACTAAATTTACAAAGGTAGATAATGTCAATTTTGTTTTTCTTTTGAGTTTGTATATTATTTTGATGGTTTTAATGGGTTTATTGGTTTTAATAGATTTTAAGGCAACAAACATCACTACTGGAAACTTTTACACATGTGCTAACACACATTTTTAAAATTCCTTAATAAATTTCTGTAGATTCCTTAAATTTCAAATTTCTTTGATAACTGCTAAAATGTTTTAATAAATTAGATATTTTTTGAATGATTCGCAGAAAACTCATAAAGTTAAAAATAAGAGGGTATATATAATATATAAACTCTATCGGAAAAAAAAAGTTATACTTTATTATTTCACAAAAAAAAAAAAAACCATAAAAGAAATATTCAAATAACCTATGATATATACTGAGTGAATTCTATCAGTCTCATATTCAAGAATAGGTATAAATTAATATATATATATAATATACTTACTATATTAAAACACGCGAGGATATATTAGTATATACTATATATAAATATATATATATATAATATATAATATATTAATAATATTATATATAATATATATAATTAATATATTATATATATATATATATAATATATTATTATATATAATAATATTATATATATTATATAGTATATATATAATATATATATATATATATATATATATCATATATTATATAATATATATATATATATTAATATTATATTCATGAGTCCTATTATGGTATTGTGAGTAAGTGACTTTCCAATACTTCCGCAAAATGAAATTATCATATAAGAATATGTAATATGCAAAAAACTAATTTCCCTGCTTTAGCTGATCCCCCAACCTATTTCTAATGTGCTGTGCACAAGTCCGAAAGTGAAAATACCCTTTCAACTTTAGCAGTTGATTAAGTTGCTAACAATAGCTATATTATTATATATATATGACCTTTCATCAATATTTACTTGAGAACTTACCAGATGAAGGAGTCATGCTAACCAACAGAGACTCAACTCCAAATAGAGTAACTTTTATGAAATGGGAGGAGAATTTTCTCTTAATTTTATCTCCATAAATTCCACTGCTTTTGGATACTCATCGCTTTTGACAAAGTACTGTGCTCTATATGCTTGCGGTTAAAAATATATGCATCTAAGTGAGCCTTCTGTACTGCCTGATTGATTACCCTCTTTATTACTTTTGTTTAAATCTTGTCTGTTGAGTGTGGATTAAGCTGGTCTAGCTCCATATTCAATATTTATCCAAATATAAACATCATCTTTTAGTTTACGTCCATTGCCTATCAGTTGGTTGATTGCTTGTGGCCCACACATCCACAATGATTTATATATAATCTTTTGAATGTGCATCGAGGGTAGAAAATTAAATCCTCAAGAGCTCGAAACAAGAATATGTTTAAAAATTATTTCAAATACAAATATATATATATAATATATATATATATATATTATATATAATAATATATATATTATATATATATATTATATATAATATATAATATATATATATATATATACATGTATATATATATACTATATATATATATATATATTATACATATATATATATATATATATATATTATAAATAATCATCTCACATTAAATCAAAACATCAGCATAAAAATTATTTATTCCATTTCAGTTACCTCTATTCGAATTGAACAAATGCAGGAAAAAACCAATATCAAAATGCTAAAGAAACCATTATAAATATATTTTTTAATATTTTCATGCATGGTTTTTTTATGTTTTAACCATTGGTTTTTTATGTGGTTTTAACCAGGTTTAAACCAATGGTTTAAACCAAAGGGTTTAAACCATAAAATTAATAGGATATATAATATATATGATATATATATTATATATATATAGTATTTTATATAAATATATATATATTAATATATAATATAATATATATATATTATTATATATATAATAAATTAATATAAATATAAATATATATTATATCATAATTAATATATATATAATAACTATATATATAATATATATAACTAATATATATA
Source organism: Trachelipus rathkii (assembly GCA_015478945.1). Classification (NCBI taxonomy): domain Eukaryota; kingdom Metazoa; phylum Arthropoda; class Malacostraca; order Isopoda; family Trachelipodidae; genus Trachelipus; species Trachelipus rathkii. Next base: position 19,753 of record JABUQX010006419.1, on the reverse strand, counting down.
TATAAACTTATACTATATATTATACCCATATAAACAAAAATACAATCAAAGTACACTCCAATATAAAAATTACTTATGGAAAATAGAAAATAATTTATAAATAGAAAAAGGTTTTATATATATAATATTATATATATTACTACAATATTATATAAATATTATATATATATATATATATTATATATATATTCAATATATAATTATACTAGTTAAATACATATAGTAATATATATATAATATATATTTCATATATAATAATAATATATGTAATATATTATATATATATATATATATATAGTATTATATATAAATTATATAAATATAATATATAGATATAATATATATATTAATACTATGACAAAAGATAAGATATTATATATATAATATATAACTACTATTAGATATAATTTTATGCATTTGTAATATTTTGAAAATTTTCTTATTTATTTATTTTTTAAATACAAGGATTTTATTTTGTATTTCATATTAATTTAATTACTTAATTATGTATTATTTTATCTGTGTTAGTATTATGTCCTTTGTATTTATTATTTTCTAGCTAATAATTTTTTTTTTGACTCTATTAAAATACAATTTATTCAAAATTTGAGCTTCTCATAGACATTTTCAGTCATCAATAATATATATATATATATATATATATAATAATATATTAAATAATATATATATTATATATATATATACTATATATATTATATATATATATATAATTAATTTATATATATATACTATTATATTACATATTAATTAATATAATATCATTAAATTATATATAAATATATATATTATATTAACTATTAATATATATATTATATATACTATATATATATATAAAATTAATATATATATTATAAATATATAATAAATATTATATTATATATATATATATATGGATATAAGATATCATATATATATTATATATAATATATAATATATATATATATAATTATAAATATTAATGTACATATTCCTATATAATATATATATATTATTTTATATATATATGATAATATATATTATTTTAATATATTTATTATAATATATATATATTGTAATATATATATATAATTAATTAATATCATATGATAATTATCTTATAGATATATAATATAAATATAATATATATATATAATATATTAATTATTATATATGATATATATATATATATACATCTGTATATATTACTAATAATAATTATATTATAATAATATATAGTAATAATATATTATTAATATATTATTTTATCTTATAGAGTTTGTTATTAATATATTAATTAATATAATATATATATATATATATATATATATATATTAAAAATATAAGAATATATATATTAATATATCGCTATTGATTAAATTAATCACAATATATATATATATTTATGCATTATCATATTATCTATATATATATAATTTATATATTACATACTGACAATATACTATATAATATATATATATTAATATATAATATTTAATATATATATATATATAATAATACTATATATCATATTAGTATATATATATTTATATATATACTATCAAAATATTTAAAAAGTAAATATGTTTTTATTATATAATTATAATATATATATATAATAAATATATAAATTTAATATATATATATAATAATATATATATACTATATATTATATATAATATATTATATAATTATTATTTAATATATATATATATATTAGACCCTTAAAAATCTTCGTCAACGACATTTTATTTTTATAAAGGTTTTTGTGTTAATTAAAAACACGCTATATTTTTTTAATTATTTCAGTATTATATGCTCAAAAAAGATTAAATATATATATATATAATATAAGATTAATAATATATATCATTAATTATAATTATATATAATATATTAATATATAATAATATATATATATTATATATATATATAATATATTATATATATTATATAAGTAGAGCCACGAATCATATCTCATAGCTTAACTGGGAGGAAAAGGCAGAAATACAATCTGTTTGGAATACTGGCAAAAATCTTTTTACCGATCGGAATAAAACAAAAAATAAAAAAAAATCTCCAAAAAGATGGATCGGACTAAATTAGCAACAGGAAAGAAATACATTTTTGGAAATCCTTGTATAAATCTAGTTAGAGAAATATGTAAAAAAAAAAAATTAACATAAAAATTGGCTATATTTTTTGGGGGGGATTATAAGTTACTGGGACATAGTATATAAATAAGGCCTTCTATTATAATACATATATATATAATATTATATAAATATAATTATATATTATATATATAATATTATAATATATTAAATATATTATTATAATATTACTTTATAATTAATATATAATATATATAATATATATATATATATATATATATATGATAATTATTTGTTTAAAAGTATTACTGGAAGTCACGTTTCATTATTACCACTGGGAAACACAGGGGGGGACTGTTTTCCATACCCGTAGGGAGTGAGGCGGAAGGGCAACCCTAGCCGACTAACTCCCAAATCCAATATATAGATGAGAGGTTCCGGAAAGACTCCCCGAGGTGGATAGGTGGACATTAGATCCTACCCCGTAGCTTCCCGGACGGCCGAAGATCCCGATCCGCCTAATCGGTAGCGGTATTAACCCTGTATGTATAAGCTAGGTATTCTTTAGTTTGAAAAAAAAAGCAAAATTAAATAGGAAAGTCCTATTATATTTAAACGATATTAACAATATAAGGTCTCTAATAAGGTCTTTCTATCATACACTCGCGTTTGAGAAACATATTGTTGATTTTTTACATATTTTAGGTAATGTTTTTTCTCCGAGATATAAAAAAATGTTAATCCTTTTCTCGTTGCTATTGTATTTTCGATAATATTATAATATATACTATATATATATATATATTATATATATAATATAGATTAATAATTATATATATATATATATATAATTATTATTATATATATTATATAATATAAGTTTTAACATGTTCCCTGCACAAAAATATAGAACCAGCATCCCCCAGCCAAATGGATTCCTTCTTTCCCCATAATAATATATACAATATATATATAGCCCTGTTGTATATATTTTAGTATATATATATATATATATATATATTAATTTAATATTAATATATTATATATATATTATAAATACTTATATTATATAATATTATATATTAATTAATTATTAATATATAATATATACTAATCATATGTATATATATATAATATTAATATATTTAATATATAATTATAATAGTATTATATATATATATATATAATATATTAATTAGATTATAATATATATAATTAATATATATATATCATATATATATACTAGTATAATCTATATTATATATATATAAATATATATATATTATAATATATATATTAATATATATATATATATATATAATTATATTTACATAATATTTAGCGAAATTATTATGTATTATATCCGAAATAAAGACTCACAATTATTTCAAAATACGTATATATAGGTGATCTAAGGTAAATTCATTATATCTAATAAAATGTATATTTTATATGATCAAAAAAATGAGTTACGTATCTGAATTTTAAAACAATTTATTAACTACTACTTTAATTCATTATTATAAGGTATTTCTTTCTCTCTCAATAAATTCCATATTAGACATGGTTTTTCTTAATTTAAAAACTTTTGAACTCACAAATAAAAAATTGAGACATAATGAGAATATTATGAAATCTATATCATAGTGCAAGATCATGTCTGTTTGATTGCAGATAGCAAATGTTAAGTACATTGGAAGATTAAGAAAAGCAAGAAAAAACAATTTAATAAATAGATTCTAGGTTTTTGCTTTGAAAAATGAAATATAATATTTATATCTAACAACAACTAAACAAAAGAACATCACCAAAAACATTCAGAACCTTTTGTAGTAATTAACATAAATTCATGTCATTAAGAACATCGTAATAAGTTTAAAAATAATAGAAATATAAAATAAAAAGAAAAATTTCAAGAAAAGAATCACAAAAAAACATGTACATATAAAGTATATTATATTATAATATAATTATATATATCTTAATAAATATACTATATTATATAGTATATTATAATATTATATATATTAATTAATATATATATATATATATATATAATATATATATATATAATATAATTAATATATTATATATAAATGATATATAATATATATTATTTTAATATAGAATATATAGTATTTAATATATATATAAATATAATATATTAATATTAAGTATTTATATACATCTTGACTAGTAAAAGAAGGGTTTTGTACTATTTACTTATATGATATATTAATAATATATATATTATATATATATAATATAATATATATATATATATTAATATACTTATGATAAATTAATAATAATATCATATATATATATATATAACTATATATTAACATATATTATATATATTAAATAAAATATATAGTATATATATATTAATATTTAATATAAAACCTTAGTCACACCTTTATAAAATGTATTTATTCATTAATTATTTTTAATATTGGTATAAAATTAGATCATTTTTACTTTTTGTTTATATTAATAATAATATATAATATATATTAATATATATATATTAAGATATATATATATATATATATATTATATAATATAATAACTTTAATATATATATAATTAATATAATATATAAATAAATTTATACTATAAAGTATCTCATATTTATTATCTAATACCTGTCAATATTTGAATACCATACTGTACCCCGTATATATTTTTAATGCCTATATTTTATATTATATATTATATTTACTTATATTCATATATTATATAAAATATATATAATATATAATATAATTATAAATTAATATATTTTATAATTAATATATATTATGTACATTAATATATAAATATAATATATATCATATTAATATATTATATATATATTAATTATATCTATAATTATGATATATTATATATAATATATCATATTAATAATATATATTAATGTTAAATATAATATGATATATATAGTATAATATATATATTATATAATATATTATAAATGAATATAATCTTTAATTCATATCATATGAATATCATAGGGTGGTGATATTGTATTATATTTAAAAACCATTTTGGTTATATAACCATTAGCGTATAAACCATTATAGGAATTTATATAAACATAAATAAAAAACCTATAACGTAAATAATATATATAACTCTAAATTTTCATAGTTTAATGGCCAATCATTCTTAATATGTTACACTAAATTTTTTATTATTCTAAATATGCCTTTCTTTAATATATAGACATAATATATATATATATAAATATTTCATTTTAGATATGGTTCTTTCTCAAATTTTTATCTAAACTCCGAAGTAATGATAAATCTAGAATAATGGCAATAAAAAATTTTGCTGTCTGTATATTTTATATATAGTCATAGATTTAATGTGTGACCAGAGCATACCGCCAATCTCGATATAATATATATATAATTATAGGCACCCTATTATTTCTATAGTTATATTAATAATAGATGAAAATTCAAGAAGATCTATCATCATACTTACTATTATATAAGTATACTTTAGGTTGGAGGAATTTATACCCGTAGTATATAGTAAGTATATATTATATAGGCTGAATTAATAGCAAAATAAGAAAAAGCAATAACTAATGTCACAGTGATTAAAATTATTTCTTTTAATTAAATTACGCTAGAGCGCTAGCATATATATACTAATATAGAATATAGTGAGCTGAGCATACACATACACTCATCTACCTCCAATATTAATTAATTATTATATATAATAATTATATATTATATTATAATAGTATTAATTATTAGTTTACTGAAAAAAGATAAGATTTGATGTATCAACCTCTGGAGTTGATTCCTAAACTTAATATATATCCATGTATTAAAAACATGCCGAGTTCATTGCTGTTTCGCAGCTCTGTGAGGATTTTCAATTGTTGCTTCCCTGAACCATTACCGACCCTCCATCAGATGCTCTCAACTCATGTTGCGACTCACCGGCTCCGAGGATGGCTTCCTGCTAATCCTGATAAGTTCTCACAGAGGAACCTCTCATTTGAGTGTATGTTCAAACCCCATCGATGTTTGTTAGGTGTACTTGATCTGGTCCCTGCCACGAGGTAATTATCGTATCAAACCTATAATTATTATAGACTTACTAATGAACGGCCAATATTGTAATCTTGTAAACTAATTAGTTAAAATATGATGACAAAATGTATTATTAATTATGAATTTTATTGAACGAATTATTAATTAATAACTTAAATAATATTACATATGGCAGCTATTAGATTATCCAGAACCTCGTCCTTGGTAATGCTCCTATCCATCTCAAACGAGCACAAGACTTGATTAAACACATAAGAAAATCACACAAGGTACGGTATCATCAGGCCAGTAAACAGGGAAGCTTCTACAATCTTAATCACCGGTAGGTATTTAGGCATATTCTAGTGATTATTTTTAACCCAAGTAATATCTAGACCACCCCTGGGATAGACTAATCCAAAGGAAGCTTGGGATGAGTAATATTCGTAGAATTAGCAGTGGACGATTTATTGGGAATAAAATTAAGAGACGCAAATTCTCCTCCCATTTCATAAACAGTACCTATATTGAGATGAGCTCTCTGTTGGTCAAGCAGTGAAGTCGCTCGCGTATACATCTTGGGTACAGATACGGCTCAAGAAAAAAAATATAGATTGAGGAAGTAGAACCGCTCTTCAGCGTATAATAAAAATCCAAGTAAAGAGCAGTAATTGTACTCCCCCCGTGAGCAAACTTCCATCAACGCTAAAGTGAAAGGGGGATATTTTCCAACTCCTATTTGTGGATTCAAAGAGTGTGGCACACCCCACCCCACAGTGCAAAAAACATTCGAAGATAAACGTGTTCTTCGTAATTGGGGAACACGCTGAATAAAGCAGGAGTAAATTAGTTGTTATGTAGTTGAAAAATTCTTAAGATGAATATCAATCTATGTCATTGGAGAGTTTCGTACTTCGTAAGAAATTACTTTTGTAATGTGAAATAGCTGTGGAAGAGTTTGTGAATACCACTCTTCTCTCTCGTGTCCACCGTGCCTGGATACCATACTGCACTAATATATAGTAGGTGTCCACAAGTTAATAAAATAATTTTAGTATATTAATACTCATAAATATTAATTATACTTTATGAGTGATGTGATTATAATAAAATAATAGTTATTTATCTAGTATATAATATGAGTTTTATATAGTAGTTATAGAATATATATTATGTATTATATATACATATATATAATATAATATATATATGTACTATATATATACTATATATAAGGATGTAGCTCTTTAGGACATCACCATACTAAATATTATATAGCGTATTAGTAGTATATAGTATATATCATTATTATATTATATATATATTATATACGTATATATAGTAGATTAGTATGCTTCTCCATACCATTGAATATTAAAAACAAGAGCACCAGAGTATAGTGCATAATATAATAAATAAACCAAAGGTATAAGGAATGGAACAGGCAGTATTAGAAAGATATAAATGAGAAATATAAATAAGTGTGATTATTGCACTAGTATTTCAAATATAAAGTGAAGAAGGAAGGCAAAAAGTCTGGGCCTTCAAGATATAAGGAGAGATCGTTCCTAATGAACTAGTGTGTAAAGTAATATCATTATCATATGTTAATTTGAATGATGACACCACGGTTTGCTCTTTGTGCTCCGGTGCATCAGGTGTCCGAGTTATTTACATTGGATTTTTTTTGTATTATTCTTTTATTTTTTAGTTTTAATTAACAGTTCTTAAATATTTTTATGTAAATTTGATTCCCAACTAACAACATAGAATATATCACTATTTTTTTTTGATAGTATTTGTTCTAGCTTGATTTCACTCTATTAAGTAGTACACCTCTTAAATTTTTTTTACAATCTGAGAAGTTTAAGGTAATAAACAGGTGCGATTTTGGTACATATATAATTTTTTTTTCCAGACTATTACCAAAAAAGTTGCAAACCCTACATATAACAAAAATGGAAAAATATAGAAATATTAAGAATTAACATATTATAATTGAAAAATTATAATCTTCAAACAAATATTAATAAAATGTAAAAATTTTTATGTGTATCTTTTTAGCACTAATGTTGCTTAAACTCTACAAATTTACGCTATTTTACAACACCTAAAGACTAGTAAATCACTAAAATTTGCAATACCACCATCACAACCAGCAATCCCGTACCCTGCCCTCCTGACCAATTAATGATCTACTGATAAATCCATTAGTTGATTCCAGAAGGAGTGGTTTCAAACCCCATTATTCCTTCTCCATTTAGAAATCTTTAAAACCAATTATAAAAAAACAACACATTTAACCATAAAAATCAAACTCTCATTAGCATTAAAACATAAGGCTAAAAGAGACAAAACCTATAAAAAAACGATGAAAAAACATTTGATTTATTTGACTAAACTTTAAAAAAACCAATGCAGTTTTTTAGACCTCACACGAAGAAATGAATTTGTTTTCCAACTATCGACTGCAATCAATTACTGAGATAAAAGAATAAATAATAATGTATATAACTAATAATAAATATAATCTATTTATACCTACTATATTTAGAATAGTGAAATTAAATATAATATGAATAGTTAACGCTTAACAACTCAAGTGTCACACTTTAAAAAATATGACCAGTTAATATAAGATAGTATAATACTAATAAATTAAGAGTATAACAATTATTATATTAACTAAAAATAAACTAGTTATAACTACCTTTGATTTATTCTTACGTATCAAGCTATATTACATTAAATAAACAAACTTCAATATTTTTTGCCCTTAACACCTATATATAAGTAACATTTTAGCAAGAATTTATCACAAACCGTTTAGTATATTATACTTAGCATAACAGACCATTCGCAAAGTATGCTAGCATAATACAAGCTTCCACATTAAATAAAGATAATCAGTTATCTACAGCATATTACATTGAAAAGTTAACTACGAAATTTTGAATTAAATTTATGCTTAATCGGCACAATAGAAAAGTATCCTAACTAAAACCTAAAAGCAATTACTTTTTAAGCAGAAACAAGCCACGTCCGCAATTAACAAATGTAAACCCATCAATTTATCGATCACAAAAACTTCCCGAATTTCCACAACTCTTTTTAGGTAAGAGCAAAAACCTCTGTAGCATAACTATCGTTCCTCCAATTATATATCATTCGATTTAAAGAGTCCTTTTAAACATGATTTTCGTGTTAGGTCGAAATTAATGCCTTTCACTCGTAGAGCCTTAACTTTGCGACCGTGCGATGCAACTTTGAGCTTTTAAAATAACCTTCTAAATCGATGACATGGGCAATCATAGATCCACTATAATCTTTTCCTCTTTTATTATACTGTTCTTTTCAAGGTTAAAAAATTTATACATACAGGCTTTTGTCCGAGATAAATAAATATAAGCATACGAAAACTTCGTAAAGGAGGATAAGCAATTCTCTCCTCTCTATGACTTTTGACCCCCTCTTTTTCTGATGATTTTAAAAGTTTACTCGCTACATAGTTATGGGAAGATGCACACACAATATGGTTGCCTCATATGTATCCTAAAGGTATTAGATTTTCCCCAAGAGAGTTGGTCATAGAGTGAGCAAAGCATATTTGACCTAACGTAGTTGTTTAAAAGCAACTCAGCTCTATGATAGTTTATGTTTTTCATTATTGAGCTATTGTTCTTTAATAAAATTGTGAGGGAATATTATATACGAAGATTCTGGGAGTGACAAGGCATCCCTTTTTTCCCCTTTACCCTATCATGAAAAGGTTGCCCTGGCTCCCGTCGGCCCGCGTACATTCCTATGATTATCTCATGAACCCTTCTTTCCAGCAAATTCTTTTCGACAAGATTGTTTCCGCAGTATCTCTTACCCTACCGGTTCCATGAACCTTTATGGAAAGGACGGCCCATAAATGAAAATTTGTTTCCCTAGAATAATTCTAATTTGAATTGGCCCAGCCGTCTATAAAAAAATTAATTCGTTTTTCTTTTTTGTGCATAAGAAATCTTTAATCAAGATTTGCATGTTATTGTTACTTTCGACTTTTAAAGTCGGAATTAATTATACTCAAAGTCCCGTTCCGAAATTATATCTCAAGCACTTTCGATTGGTGTCGAAAATGTAAATTTGAGATTACCTTCAACAGCGGTAATCATTATGTCGCAAAAGTGAAACTTTAGATTCTGCACTCAGGATCATTTAATTCCCCTGCTTGAATTCTTTTTTCGAGAAAATAAGTTATCTAATGAAATGGGATAAGACGCTTCCATCCTTTAGTTAAAATTTCGTCTCAGAAAACATTCCCTCAAAATTAATTTCCTGCTTTGCATAAATATAGCAATCTTACATTGCAAGCAACTTCACTCTGATCAATATATACCTAGCCACACACAAAAAGATTAAATACTCGTCTCTATGTTGTTAGTTAAAAACAATTAAATTAAAGCTATTACTTTTATTAACTAAGCTAATAATACTCTGCTAATAAACGAATGGAATAAATCTTTCTCCTCATTTTGTATTTGCCCCCTTAGAAAAACAAACTTACCGTAGGCGGTATTCAAATAACGAAATGCGTTCTTTTTAATATTCTTTAAAGAATTAAGAAGTGCTAATACAATGAAACTATCAAGGAACTTTTGGTTGAAGAAATCACACTCTCTTAAATAATAACTAAAGAAACAACCACCACTTTCTGAGCTTGTCAGAACATTCTATTTAAAGTTAACCATATAAAAGTCTAACCAAATTACCAGTTTACCTCACATAACAATTCCTATTAATGTTTTGCACCAAATCTACTTCTGTACTTTTCTACAAACACGAGATAGAACAGAAAACTAACAACGGAGCAAGAGGCGGAAAGCATACATACAATCACAAAGAGTTATGATCGTAAAAAAAACATAAAATAAGGCATAAGGCTAAATAACGTAATTATTAAAAATAGCTTAATTATATTCAATTTTCTTAGCAGTTACTTTAATAACAATAAGTACCCTTTAGAGAAAAATTGATAGCAAAATACTAATAGTGTTTACAGATCTTACATTATTTAATACTGAAAAACAGTAGGATCATATAGCTCGTAACTTAATGAGCGATTCATAAGTTGCAATTGTGAGACTGATCACTATATAACTCTCATTAGATGAGTTACATTTTTCTCCTTTAGAAAGTAAATAAAAAAATATGTAGATAAATTTGATAAAAAAAATTTTAAAACCGAAAAAAAACTTAAAGCATGTTCTAAAACAAACAACATAAATACATCATACCGACAAACACACACAATATGTCTCTAACAGCACTACATTATTATCTACTCATACAATAAGAGCTAAGAACCTTAAGAAAACTACATCCAAAGATAGTAAATATAGTATAAATAAAGGCATTTATCATGTATATAATCAGCTTAATATTAGGTACAGGTAAAATACTACTACATTGATTAGTAATGGATCTAAATTTGATATAATATATATTACCTGAGAATATAAGGATATATATACTACTCAGTCATATGAAGTCATTAATATCGATATTAAAGTCGGTCGAGATATGTCTAAACTAAGCTATGTCAAAAGTATACTTGAGAATAATATCACTATTTATGCGTTTGAGTGCATTGAGAAATCCTGTAAATATTTTTATTAGATGTTTTCACGCATAATTCCGTTTCTTCTTTCGCACACTCGAAACCACTTCCTTAAGTGTCTGGTAAAAACACGCAAATCTCCTGAGTATGGCGTATCCCCAGTAGTATTGGAGTAACATCAAAAAAGGTTTTTTATATACATCGTTTCACTCTCGACCATTTATTATTGACACTCACAATTCGCATATTTCTCGTCCCCATATCTGTAGAACACCTCACCTCACTATATCCTTTTCCCAGTTAGATATTCCCCATGCTTAGTCCGATATACCAGATGAACCACATTTATCTTATTCATCTGACTTTGAATATGATTTAACTTTGAATTTCAAAAAATGAATAACATTAAAGGATATATAATTTAATTTGTAAAATCCCGGAACTCATTTGCTAACCTAAATTGGCCTAAAACTGGATAACAAGATGAAAATCCACCCTGAGCAACTTAAGAATGCGCCCAAGAACAAATAGTGTAATTAAACAAAAACCACACTTATATTACAAAATTCACCTCCGGTTGACCCCTACAGAATGATTTATCGTAAAAACACATGAGCCCTATAAAATCATCATACAACTGTGACAGTGCACGCTCCTTCACGGCATGAGAGGGGGTCAGGCGCCCGTTCAGAGTTTCAGGTACCGGCAAGACATGCACGGATCCCACCAGGAGGTCCAACCCCTAACCAGGTCAACTTCAATTTAACCAAGTGCACCAAGGTTACTCTCCCTCTGAAAAATAATCAACACAGGTCGTCACGGAAGTACGTTCAAAAAACTAACCCCGCTATCCCTCTTAGACGCCATGCATTGAAAGAAAATGCCCACAGTTCTTGTGAAATCTAAAAACTGCCCGAACGGTCTAAACAAGCTCCAAAAACGCAACCAAACATTCACACAGGCCACTAACAGCAAAACCGAATACTCAAAAAATCAAAATAAAACTAGGAAATCTGAATGTTATACATCTAAGTTCGGAAATAAAATTATACTCAGTAACGAAAGTTCTCAAAAAAAAAGAAACGGTCCCAAAAAATCTTGAGCCTTACAATCTATCAAACCAATAATAAACAATTCCAATCATATAAGCACAAAAAATTATATGTCTTCATTATTTATATCGGACATCCTCTTGTAACTTACGTAAAGTCAAAACCCTTTTAATAAATTATTATAATTTATAAATTAGTAAAGTAATTCTGCTTATATTCTTAAACTACAATCAATGAAGTATAATAAAATAAAAAACAAGAATTGATTAATGACTAGTCACGATATAACTGAGATAATCACTAATTTAATTATAATCATATAACTCAAAATATATATTATATATAGTCTTTTTTAAAACTTGCGATTAATGCTAAGTGAACCATTAAAAGAAACTTAATACAAACAACAACAACAAGCACTTCAACAACACAACAACAACAACAACTAAGATAAAATATACCCAAACACAAAACCAACTATACAAAATACCAACCACAAACAACAAATACAAATCCTAATCACACAACTAACACTAGATAAGAACTAGATAACTTACAAGAAGTTTAGTTTTACGCATATCCTAAGTACACAATATAATATTACAATAGGAAATCAACTTATTTTTCTGCTAAACGTAACCTGTATTGTCATCATCTTATAAAGACTATACATAGACCATTGACCAGAACCTCAAGAATATATGTGTCGCGCAATGGCTCAAAATCCTAGACAATAACGCTCACGATAATATTTTTTAAAAACATATCAACTATAACAAACTCCCGCGCTCGAATTCGAACAACAGTAAACTACATTCAACACCGTAACAGATACAAAAACCTAATACCATATCACCATATTTATTCTCATGTCATGCTCTCTACATATCAAGCTCGTCTACATTATACAACTTAATCCGCATCTTAGTACATCCACTTCTAACTTTAGGCTTTTATCCGTCCCCATCGGTGAATACTTTAACAACAAATTTAGCGGAATTATATCATGTTATATATTAGGACACTGATCTACAGTGACAAGAAAAAAATTAATAATCTCTTTCCTATCTTTTGTGTTATGAATGTTTTCTTTTAAACCTCCCTAACTTTTCTAGATTAATTAATACTTTTAAATTCAAAAAAGGAATGTGACCATCTATTTGTCCTTCAACACTATAATCGATTGAACGAATTTATCGGTCGATAACATAGAAATTTTTATACAGAACATAACATAATAAATAATAAATTTTTGATTACTCACCTACCATCAGACATAAAATAAAGTTCTTACGATCTGAATAATAATCTCAGTAAAGCGTAATAAGATTTTACTATTTTAAAGCAGAAAATGCAGTAAATCAGTAAATCAACTAACCTCCCCCGCACCCTCCTGCCCCCCATAACCATCCATCCATCATCATAATTATTCTATTACTATCAATTGATTCAGTTATCATATTTCAGGGTTATCATTTGTTACAGCAACAATAAGGATAAAGTACGTTTCAATTATATCTAACAAAAACCCTTAACAAAGTGACCCATAATCTTATCATAATATTCCGTTCAATGAACTTATATTTGAATTGGTACACTATCTTCATCAAAAGTGTCACTCGTTTTAGTCGGATTATATATATCATTTTATAAATATGAAAGAAAGACTAGTGATATATCAAAATTCTCGGGCAACTTTGTAATTTACTTCAAAAACAAACTTAACTAGAACACGCTTTTATATAACAACTACTATAGTATTCATCGAGTCAGGTAACAGTATAAGTTACTATAACTTACAAAATTCATCAATTTCAATCTATAAACATGAATCCATAGTGTTAATTATCTCTACCTCATGTAAGGGTGATCACATATATTTAACATATAATGTCAATAAATACTTTAACGATATAAACAGGGTTCATTATACAAAGGAGTAAAATCTATAAAAGTCATCCATACACTTAACCTTCCGAGAGAAAATAAACCCAGGTGAGTGAATTTGACGTACTGTTATCAAACACTACTGCACTTCCTCTTTGGACCCCATTACAATTGAAGAAAAGAGGTTGACCAAATTTATTTGTGATGGAGGAAATCAACACCCTTCTCACCGAAAAAATTTTCAACGCAGACAAGTGGGTCTAAAAAGCCGGCTTTGGGCCCTCCAAAGTAAGAGCCTTCCGGCCTTAAGAGGTATGGTCTGAACCGACTATTAGTGGACCGATACTTCTCTGGTGTTTGCCATCAGGGTTTATTGATGACCAGGAACCGAATTAACCACTACCAATACAACATACCACAACTGTGTTTAAATCTCTTAGTTGAAAATAACAGGTATTTCATCCCTCTCCGACAATATTCACACCCTTTTTCCCAAGGGGGCGAGAATTCTCCACCCTAATGGATTACAAGTTTTATTAGTATTATCCGCGTGCTTAGAAAATTAACAAAAACTACATTTCAAATTCCTAGATCTACAAATGCACTTCGACAAGAAGTAGATCATGTGGTTTATGCTTTAAGCCTAATTAAACTAGTGTACTATCGGTAAAAGCTACAAAATTCCAAAACACCCTTCGCTGGTATTTATTTCTAGCAAAACCTCACATGGGTTTTTAAATGCTTTCAATTCCGCTTGACAAATCTACCAAACGTCATATGTATTCGCATATAACCATATATAGTAATTATAATCCTAGTATCCTGTGAACTGAAATCTAAAAACAAAACTCAGTGTAATTTAAGTAAGGTATTTTGCAACAGAACCATTTTTAAATATTAAAAAGTTGAAATTACCCGTATTTGTCGATTAGACATAATATTCTTGCATGTTAAATCCATTAGCACCCCAAAGCTACTAAAAAATATAAAATGTAAGCTTTGATATAGAAAAAAAACAAAACACCCTAGTTCAGTTACATCGCGAGATAAGTAATGACTAATAAAACCTTTACTAATATTTTTACCGTCCAAATTTACAAAAATCAACTTATCAGCACTAATACCATCGCCTAATAATAAACACAGTTCCACAATCCAACTATATATACTAAAACATCCGTTTTAAAACCTCAAAGCGACAAATAACCTAAATACTCAAACAGGGCTATGTACAAATAAATTTCGTGAAACTGTTCAGAAACACTTATATAGGAGGAAACCAACAAACTTGTGCAGTAAGTTAAAAGTTTTGTTGCATTAGAATCACATCAAACATAAATCCCGAATCTAAATCGACGGTATAAACATCGTTCACATGCGCTATGCTCTCATTAGCCCCTCCAACATCGACCAAACCAATAATAAAACCATTAAAAAATTGAAGAGATGTTAACTCTAAATTCTTGCTATTGTTCCGAACTAATACTCATCAATACCCATTCCAAAACACCGAAAACAGGAAAACTACATAGATTCCCAAGTTTACAATAAAAAATATACGAGACACAAAATACTGATGTCCCAAAGTGATCAAAGCAAAGAGAGCGTTTGTGTAAGGTTTCTTCTTGGACGTATACTCGAGATATCGCATGTCAATTCTTGATCACACTCTAAAGAAATTCGTATTATGAAATTAGCCAAAATGGCTATTAAAAATTTAACAAAGATGAATGAATGAATGTTTGAATACGGGTTCTGATGAATACGATAGACGCGGAGAACAACGACGCTAGAGTCACAAGGCTATGGCGTGAACCTATAGTCAAATCTGGATCAAGAAATCTTTAAAAATCTTACTCACAATCAGTTACTAGATCGCCCGAGAAGAGTGTATCACTTTCAGGCGGATAAGGGATTGTGGTCTACGAAGTCATAAGGCCCTTTATACGGTGCAAAGCCCTTTTGTATTTAATACACATTTGATTTTGAACTTTAAATTTAATGTGAATTGGTTTGTTAGCTTTTAAATAAACCAATAAACTAATGATTATGATATGATCTAATCGCTAAATTGAAGATTTATTACCATCGAAGAATAGACCTGAACTTCAAAATATTACGGTTTCAGAAATAATATCATAAAGATCGTACTATAGTAAGTAAATATTATATAAGGTCGTATATATATATTATAATATATGATATATATGATTAGTATATAATATATATAACTGATATAGTATATCTATATATAGTATATTATAGTATGGGAACTGCCTATATATAATACGGGATATATATACATTATAATATATAATATTATATACGTAATATAATAGTAATGTCTTGATATTATATACTGAATATTTATAACTTAATTATATTAATAATATAGTACTTTATATTAAATAAATAATCTATATATATATAAATATGAGTAAATATTGAAATATCAAATTTATACTTGATATAGTAATTAATTAATATATATTATTATTAATTCACTATAGATAAACCGATTTGGTTTAATATAGTGTGGGTATAAGTTCAGATATATTATTGTATGAATAAAAAGCAAGCGTTGTTATTATGATTTATTAATTTATTAATGTTGGTTATATAAAACTTTGTTTTAATATAGTTATTAGTGCAATAATTTGAATTAGTATATCTTATATTACGCGATTTATATATTATAGATATTATTCTATCAATAGCTAAGTTGATAATAGGTTATATACTTGAGATTAGTATATATAATAATTATATATTGTATCATATTTAAATATGACGAATGTATTGATAGCTATAAATAACATATTTATATTATTGTTTAATTAGAATATACTATTTAGATTATAGTCGAGTGACTGAGTATACTATATTAATAACTAGTACATTTAGTGTATTAATAGCTAAATTTTTTATTAGTTAAATATTACGATGATAATATGTATTAAATATATTATTAACATTTTAATAATTTTAAAATATGTGAGCTATTGTAAAATAAGTTATATAGATACTTGGCTACTGGTATATAAATAAAGTAGCTTATAATGTATAGTATTTACTAGTTTAGTATGTAAGACGGTCAGGATATAGAGATTTTGGTATAATGTTAATATGTATTTATCCGTGCGTTAAGGAGTACCGTGTGTCTAGGTATTTTAGCCATTCGTAACAACTATATTCTTTATTCTGGTCATGCGTATATATGTATTTAAGCTTTATATTTAAATGTATGCAAAACACTGTTATCAGTTACGCATCAATATATCGTAATTATAATTATAGTATCATAAAGAACTTATATTTTACATGGTATATCATATGTTATTGTTGTTTGTTGTTGTTGTGTTGTGTATTTTAGGTTATATTGTTGTATGTTGTTGTTGTTGATTGCCTTTGTTATATATATTGTTGTTAGTTTGTTGTTGTGTTAGTTGTTTATAGATATATGTTGTTGTATGTATGTTTAGTTAGTGTTGTTGTATGTTGTTGTATGTATGTATTGTGTGTTTTATTGTTTTTATGTTGTTTTTTGTTGTTAGTTCGTTTTAGTTGTGTTTAACGATATATATACTATAAATTATTATACCCTTTTGAGTTAGATATATTAGGTGTCGTTTCTACATATAGTATATTTCATATCTTGTATATGTATTACATTTATCTTATACTGATTGGTTAGAAAGAAAGTAACTTCATTACATTTAAGGGTTGTGTATATTTAGCATACGATTTACACGTCAGAATACTAGGAATATTTTGCTCAGTGTGTTTATAGGTTACTCAGTATAGCTATCTACTACCTCGTAATTCTCTAAACCTGTTGTGATATATATTTATTTCAACTCGAGCGAGCTTCGTTATTTCACAACTTAAATGTGTTAATTTCATAATTTATAATCATTAAACGGTAAGTAGACATACGATATCAGTGCTTATGACTGTTTAAAAAGATAGCTAACCACTGCTTCAGATTTTATTACTATTTGTGAGTTTATTGTTTTCATCAAGATTATCAATATTGCAGTAGGATGGATAGAGGATAAATAAATGTGTATATGTCATCTTACAGTATATATATTTATATATATCGCACTAGCAGTAGAAATTATTACTAAACTATGAATAAAGATACACGTTGAGAGGTTCTAAATAAAGAATAGACGTTTGTTTTCTCGTACGGTAGTACTATATAATATATATTATTATTATAATAATAATATAATTAGACGATGTGTTATAATAAACCCGATGTATAGATAATTACGCAAACTACTGGAACCCATCCGATTGGTGTGAACCTCTCTAGCATAAATACGTGTATATATAGGTTTTACACTACTAAGTTATCTGATATCAATAATCTTGTATAAAAATTAATATATATATAGTTTAATTACAGCAAAACGTATACTAGTATAAAATAAAAATAAACGATAACAATAAATATAATAGCAAATTACAATAAAATCTACTACGACGATATAAATTATATAATATAAAAGAAAAAAACGTGTGACTACTAAATATAGTTGCTCCACCTCGCACAGAGAGGAAATGAAAGGTATCTACCGATATTTACACTTTTAACAATGTGAGGTTTCCCCTATATTACCTGCCATAAATATTACATGAAAAGCTTTTAGTTTAAAAATCAACTATCAGCATTGGGATGAGAGTTACTTCTCTCTTGAACATTCTATTTTCTTGAATCTCACCATTTATGACCACGAAATGTATAATTTAGTGTTGCAGGAGACTAATTATATATTAATTACTAATTCATTATATCATAAGTGGATATTGAATCATTAGAAGAGATAATATATATAAAAGTTATATAATACTAAACTTGTAATCGCATGTCGTTTTTAAGGTTTATAGTAATTGGAATTTAATATATATTTATTTTAAAATAATAAATCTATGATATATTTTATATTATATAATATATATTTATATGTTTTATTTAATATTATTTATCATTCTTTTCAATGAAAATTAATATATATATATTAATAACTCTTT
>JABUQX010006418.1:35000-41317 GCA_015478945.1 Trachelipus rathkii | reverse complement strand
ATTATATATATATATATACTAATCATAATAATATATTAAATAATTACTAATATATATATATATATAATTATAAATATTATAAATAGATATATATATATATATAAATATTAAATATATATATAATACTATATATATATCATAATATATACTATATATATATATATTATATATATATATAATAAATATATATTATATATATAAATATATATATATAAATATATATATATATATAAGTATAAACTATATATAATAATATATATATATATATATAATATATATATATATTATATATAATATAATATATATAATAATAAATAAAATATATTATATATATATATAAATATATATTATATATATCATATATATATATATATATAATATATATATATATATATATATATTATAAATATAAATTATATATATATATTATATAATATATATATATATATAATACTATATATAAATATATATATAAATATATATATTTATATATATATATAAAATATAATATCTATATATAATATATATATATATATAATCTATATATATATTTTATATGTAATATAATATATTATAAATTATAATATATATATATATATATATATCCATATTATATATTATATAATATATATATATATAAATATATACATATAATATATATATATACTACTATTATTATATATATATAATATATACATAATATAATATTAACATATATATACTATATATAATATATTAATATATATATTTATATATTATATAATTATTATATATATATGATGTGTGTGTAGTGTCATGTGTGGTGTTAGGTGTTAGAAGAATTGATGAAATGAGAATAACATATAGAGATTGTGTGGGTGCTGAAAAAGGATAAATGAGAGAATAAATGAAAGGCGTTGATTGTTTGCTCAGTAGAAAGCAGGATAATATCGTGGTTAACGATGTATAAGTAGCTGTATTGGGGAATCTACCGATGGAGAACCGACAAACAAAAGTTGGACGATAGTCAGTGAAGTTGATGCAGTTGGCAGATCAGAAGACAAGATGCATAATAGATGAATATCGGGTTTTGTGAGTGATCAGGTTGTTCCCACCTGGCCAAGGGATAACCTCACACTTGACGACGATCCATATGAGGTCCCTCCATGTCCTTGAAGCTCTATGATGCATCTCGACTGAAACGAGCTCAATATAGTATAAATGAGGCGGTACGCTGCGCTTTCTTCGCCTTAATGTCATGTTCTTCTACTACTTTCTGTTCCGGTGTATACACACCTTACCCCCACTCTTGGGAAAAGAAAGTGGATGATAAATATATATATATAAATATCAAATATAAAAGCAGGTGGTAGGAAGGATAAAAACAATTAGAGTTTTCTACGTTATTTCGATATGGATTTCTATAAGCAATACTTAGAATATGGCTATTCTTCACGATAATATATAGTATATTATTATAGATATATATATATTATATAATATATATACATATACTACATATAATATATATATTATAATATATATATACTTACTATATATAAATAAATATATACTATATATATATAATAAATATATATCATATACTAGATAATATATATATATACTATCATAATATATATATACTAATATATATATATATATTATATGATATTATATTATATAATATATATATATACACTATAATATATATATATATTTATATATATATATATATAAAATAATATATTATATAGTAATAAAATAATAGATTATATATATATATATATATAGAATTATATATATATACTATCTAATTACGGTATATATATATATATATATATATAATATATAATTATATATATATAATATTATATATATATATAATAACATACCTTTTTACATAAAATATAGCTATATACTATATATAATATATTATATATTATTTATATAGTATATATATATATATTATACCTGACTATTTATCATATATATATATATATATATATATAAATACATTATATATATATATATATATAAATAATATAATAAATATATATAAATATAATATAATATATTTAATATATATATATATACGTATATATAATATAGTATAATATATATAATATATATATATATAATTATTATATAATATATATATTATATATATATACTATATATATATATATAAATGTATATATAACATAATATATATATATTGATATATATATATATATATATATATATACTATATTAAATCATATACTACTAATATATATATAATTATATCCATTATCATTATATATAGTATATATATATATAGTATATAATATATATATCATAATATATATATTAATATTATACTATATATACTATACGTATATATTATATTATATATATATATATAATACATAAATATTTATAATATATATCATTATATAAATATATATAATATATATATTATATATATATATATATAAATATATATATATAGAATGTATATATACTATATATATAACTATTAATTATAAAAGAATCATACCTATATATATACTAGTATATAATATATATACTAATATATATATAATATTAATAGTAATATATATATATATACTATAATAATATATATTAATTATATATAATTATCTATATATATAATAATATATATATAGTATAATATTTAATAATAATACTAATTACGGAGGCTATAAATATATTCTATATATATATAAATATATATATAATATATATATATAATATTATATATATGTATATAGCCAATAATATACTATATACATATAATAAAATATATTATATATATATATATATATATAATATATAATTTACTAATTATAATAGATCATACTACTATATATAGTATATACTTATATAATATATACATATATATAATATATATATATATATACTATATATAGAGTCCTCACAATATTCTCCAGTCATAAATACTATAGTACTATACTTAAGATACTATATACGCGTATATATATATAAATATATATACTAATATTAATATAGTATTAATAATATATATATATATATATAATATTATATATACATACAATATATATATATATATACATATATATACTATATATATACTATATATATACTATATATTACTATATCTATATATATATACATTGATACATATATAAATATATATATTATATATATAATATATATATTATATATATATATAATAATATATACTATATATAAAATATATATATATATATATATATTACACTATATATAGTACTATCTACTATGTCTAAAAAAGTACTTTAACATTGAATATTATACCGTTACAACACTTATCATTACTATATTTGCATTATAAATCATTATTATTATTATTATTAATATTATAATATTATTTATTCATATTTATTTTATATTATATTATTATTATATTATTATTATATTTTTATTATTACTCTTTTATCTATTATATTTTCCATCATTATTATTATCCGTTCATTATTATTATCTATTATTAATTAGTATTATTATTAACATTCATATTATATTCATATATATATAGTAATTATTATATTATTCTTATAATGTACTTAATTATAACAATAACTCTTATCCTAACATACTATTAATTATCTTAATAATTAATTATTATTATATTATTATTATCTATTATTATTATATTTAATATTTTAGCTAGGGTTTCTAGTTATTAGAAAATTATTAAAATTGAGCATGGTGTAAATTAACAATTATTATTATTATATTCATTATTATTATTATTATTATATATTTATTATTATTCATTATTATTATATAATTGATTGTGAAGTATTTTCATATTAGTTCTTTTTCATATATATTATTTTAAATCGTAGATAATTTAGCTATTTATTATTAATATTACTTATTATTATTATTATTATTATTTTATATATTATTTATTATTATCATATATATTTTACTATATATATATTATTATCTATTATTATTATATTATATTATTATTATTCATTATTATTATTATTATCTATATTAATCATAATATTATTATCATTATTATTATTATTATTAATATTATTCTTATTATCATTATATATTATTATATTATTATTATTATATTATTATTATTATTATTATTATCTATTATTATTTATTATTATTATTATTATTATTATTATTATTCATTTATTATTATTCATTATTATTATTATTATTCTATTATTTTAATTATCTATTTATATCTATTATTATTATTATCATATAATTATTTTATTATTATTATTATATTTTATTATTATTATTATTATTTTCTATTATATATTATTATTATTATTATTTTTATCTATTATTATTATATATACTTATTATCATTATTATGATTATTATTATTATTATTATTTCTTAATATTATATTATATATTATTAATTATTATATTCAGATCTCTATTTTCGCTTCATGACTGAGATTGAGAACTTGAGATGCTTCCTACATCATGTAACTCCTTCTGACAGCTGCTGAAAAAAGGCCATATATTATATATATATTATATATACTATATATATATATAAATATATATATATTATATTATTATATTATATATACCTAAGTATAACATATAATATTAACATAATAAATACTATAATATATATATATATATTCGTATAGTATATATAATACTATATATCATTACTATAATAGATATACTATACTATAATGTATATACTATATTATCATATATATAATATATCATATATAATATTAGAATTAATATTTAATATATATAATATTATATATAAAATTTTACTATATTATATATATATATATATATATATACTATATACTATATATATATATATTACATAGATATATAGTATATAACTATATATATATAAATACTATAAATATATTAGTAATATATAATATTATATATTATATAATATATATATATATATAGATAATTACTATATATAAAATAATATATAGTATATATATTAAATATATATATATTTACTTAATAACTAATATATATCTATATATATCATATATATATAGATATATATAGTATCTATTATATATATATTATATACCAAATATATATATATTTATATACTAACTATATATAAACATATATTATATCTATATATCTATATATAGTATATATATAATATATATATTTATATACTTTTATATACTTATATATATATATTTATATATATATATATTACTATAATATATATCACTATTATATATATATCAAATACTATATATAATATATACTATTTATAATATATATTATTAATATATATATATTATATATATAAAATATATAAATATATATATACTTATAATAGTACATATATATATATTATCATATATATATTATATATATATAAAATATATAATATATACTATATTTATATATATATTTTATTATAGTATACTATATTTATATATATATATATATAATATAGTATTAATATAATAATAATTTATATCATATAACTATATATATATATTATATCATAGAATATAATATACATAGATACTATATTAAATATAATATATATACTATAATATATATATTAATATAACTATATATATATATATATCATAATATTAATAGCAGCCTATACTAATTATCATATATAATATATATACTATTATTAAATACTATATATTATATACTATATACTATATATATATATTATTATATATATATATATATATATATATATATATTATATCATATATATATCATATATATATTATTTATATATACAGTTATATATATATAATATATACTACTAAATATATAGACTATATATATAATATATATATATTCATATATATTATATATATAAATTATCATATATTATTATAATATAAAAAATATTATACTATTATATATATTATACTTAATATATATATATATATACTATATATAATATATATATATACGTTATATATAACGTATATATTTATATATATATTGATAATATATATATAAATATATATTATAGTATATCATTTTATAATATAGTCATATATTATAATATATATAGTATATTATATACTATATAAATATAATATTCATTATTCTTGATGCTATATACTATATATATATATACATTATTATATAATATAATATATATATTATATATACTATAATACGGTATATATACATATTATAATATATAATATATTCATATAAATATATATTATAATTATATATACTATAATTATATATAATATATATATATTATTATATATAATATATATAATATATCATATATAATATACCAAATTTCACCTATATATTAATATATATATAATAATA
>JABUQX010006418.1:27500-30000 GCA_015478945.1 Trachelipus rathkii | reverse complement strand
AATAATAATAATAATAATAATAATAATAATAATAATAATAATAATAATAATAATAATAATAATAATAATAATAATAATAATAATAATAATAATAATAATAATAATGATAAAAATATTTATGAAGATAAGTATTACACAAAACTTAGTTAAACATAACCGGTTATGATAATAAAAAAAAAATCTCTTATCTTACGATTCATTTACGTTCTTCTTATCATCACACCATTTGTTGATCTAAGGTTTCATTAAATAGCTTAAACATTGAAGCGTTTTATCACGAACAGGCAGTAAAAGTCCCTGCATTTTATTTGGATAAAAAGTCCGCCCCTCCTATTGAAAATAAGTCTAAAAAGAATTTAGAAATGATTTTAGTATTTAATTTGATTTTGTTCCGAGCAAAATGAAATGAATCTCTACGGATCCCATTCGAACGGAGCCTATTTTGAAATGTGTTAAAACCATTTCAAATGGAATTTATTAATGAAATTCTCTCTTTATATATCATTAAATAAAAGTTTTTGTTTACGCTTCTAATTTGATCCACGTTGATGGTATTTAATTTTCATTTAATGATTTTTAATATGTGAATTTCGTAGTGTATCAACCGATTAAAAATATAAATATATAATATATAAGTTATATAATATATAAATAGTATACTATATACTATATATACTATATAATATATCTATTATAATATATATATAATATATCATATATATATATTCATATATATATATAATATATATATATATAGTATATATATATATATATGCTGATATATATATAATATATATATACATATATATATCATATATATATATATTCTATATATATCTATATATATAATATAGATTTATTATTTATATATATATATATATAATATATCTTATATATATATTAATATATATGGATGCGCTCCTAGCTCGTAGCACTCCGCTGCAACGCGAGGCGCACAGGCTCGGACTGTTTGGAGAGAATTGAGATTATTCTCTATTATCTCCAGCTTCCTTCCACTCAGACGTTAATGAGTACATTGGCAGCATGCTTGCTGCTAATGGGAAAAACTCCGCAACCGCATAGCTGCAGCATTGATTCGCCGTTTAGCTCAATGTTACCCGAAGGTTTTCTCTTTGGTCCACCTGACAGGGCTATTAGATCGCCTACCTGAGATGTTGAGTTTAGTTGTTGAGTTTGAGTATACTAATTATTATAGTAGTAATATATATATATATATATATATATATATACTAATATATTATATATAATATCACATATATAATACTATATATATATATATATACTTCGTATACCTATATATATACTATATATCATATATATATATTTTAATATATTATTATATAATTATAATATAAATATCATAATATATATACTATATAATATAATACTAATATATAATATATATACTACTAATATTTATACTTTTCAGAATAGGTTAAGGCACATAGGAAAATTTTACTGCAAAGTAAGAAATTTTTTTTTACATATTTAACAGACAAAAAAAAACTCATTCACAATAAAAGAGAAATGAAAAAATAAAAAAATAAAATAAAACTCGCCGAACACTTGAAATACATATCACCTATCTCGTCATTAATCCTCGAGACTAAATAGTGAAATAAAAAGATTAATTCTGTCTTGTATTAAAAACTCTACCTAGGTACCATACTGCGCGGCTACGGAAGACCAATATTATAATTTCTAATAAATTAAATAAATTGCGATATAATTTCTCTGTTTATTAAGCATGGCAGAATCCATTATTCCTCAATTTGGTTTCTGACCTAGTAATATATACTAAATTACGCAAATACTAGTATAATTAATCTATCCATTATATTTAAATTTATAATATATATTCAAATTTTAGTATATCTATTTTGACTAGATATACAAATAGTGATAATAATCATACAATTTATATGCTTATCTATATATATATTATATGCCTGGTGCTGTGTGCGTGGGCTGCCTGTGTTTTGGCTGTTTCTTGCACACATAAATTCTTCACAGAGCCACTTATAAATCTTTAGAAACAAATCTTATTAACAAATTATTAAAATGAACAATAATAGTTAACTTTGATTCAAATCAAATAAAAATTAATTCAGTTGATAAAGCATACAAAAGCTAATTAATGAAAACAACATATACAAATAGTCCTCATTTTCTTCGGCAAGTTTTTCTCTATTTTCCTTATTTTTCGTTCGTAATCTTCATTTTCTTATTAATGTTCATTTATTTTTATTATTTATTATTATTCATAATTTTTTATTGTATTTATTAAATTATTATTTAAATTTATTGTTTGTTGGAGGAAACGAAATTTTTTAATGTTTATAGAGAAGACTAATTTGATGGCCTCAGTGCTTTCACATCTTCCGATTGGCCGGATTGAGACTCGCGATAACGTTCTTGTGGAC
This sequence comes from Trachelipus rathkii, assembly GCA_015478945.1. NCBI lineage: Eukaryota > Metazoa > Arthropoda > Malacostraca > Isopoda > Trachelipodidae > Trachelipus > Trachelipus rathkii. Next base: position 27,556 of record JABUQX010006418.1, on the reverse strand, counting down.
TGACAGACAGACGAGCTGACGGACTAAAGGGAAAGACTATGAATGTGGAATAGAGT
>JABUQX010006418.1:10000-12500 GCA_015478945.1 Trachelipus rathkii | reverse complement strand
TAGATAAATCATGGATTTTTAAGAATTGATTTATATAGAACTGGAAATGGATTTACTACCTCACTCCTCAACTATATTGCTTTATTTAAAATATATTTATTTATTATATTGAAACTAGGCAATATCTAAAGCTAATTACTGTGTTCACCAGCTCCAAATTCTAAATTATATATATTATATATCTAATAATTATAGTATGAATATAATAACTCATATACATATATAAGGCACATACTATATTATATTGTAATAATATAGAGTCTAAATAAAGCAATTACATTAAAAAACATATTCATAATATATATACGAATCAGAAGGTATATACTATCTAATAAAATATTATAATAATATAAGTGTAATAGAAATCTCACGCTGTTCTCACATAGATATAATATAAGATTATTAAATTATTAGATTATTATATTAATATATGATATTTAGTATATATGTATTATATATATAAAATATAATATTATAATTTGTAATTAGTATAGTTAGCTAGATTAGCCTAATAAATTCATATAAAATAAATAGTATACATTATCATTATCAGTACATTTGTAATTATAACAAGCAATTTATATAAAAATAATATTCACATAGTATATATTATATATATATATATATATATATTAGTATAATTATATATTATATATATATTCATTATACCCTTACAATTAGCCTGTACTACATTAAAAAAATATCGTATACTTAAATTTAAGTTGCGAGGGATAAGATTTAGATTAGCTATCGGACTCTGCAGCGTCGAGCTTTCCCTGGATTCTCCTAAAGTCTTGGACGAAATAGACCCTTCTTTCATGGGTTTGGACAGAAGGTGTTCAAATAATTTAGAAGGGAGGCAGAATATTTAGGGTAATGGACCTTAAATTAGCAATGGGCTGCTGGAAGCTAACACAAGCACTCCTCTCACCAAGGACATCTTTTCCTTTCAGCATAGGCAGAATTGTTGAAATTGTTCATAAAATATAATACATCTCTCCCTAGTTCTGTGTTGCTGTAGAGCGAATATTTAGTATTGGTGGGTATATTTTGAGGGCAAAGAGGTCAGCCTTAACTGTTTTTAATTTTGAGCAGCTAATCTTTTTGAAAGGTAATATGGATTTCTTGTCTTTTGAACAGCCTATCTGATTAAACATACAAAATATAAATACTATACTTCTCCTGTGTTACATAATATATACATTACTTATTGAAATATAATTATTAAATATATAATTTTTCAAATTTCAAATTTTATATTTTGTTGTTATTCCAGTAAATTTTAAAAGCCTTTGTAGAGATAGCAGCATCTATATAGTCGTGTAAGACTCGTTGCGGACGTGCGGACTTGCGATTGCGGAGGTATTGAATGGTCTAATAAGGTGCGAGGAGCGCTTGATGCGTACTATTCCTCATATTAAGAATGTCTGGTAGGTATGCGGCTAAGCGGACTACCTAAAATGGAAAGATAGAGAAGATCTCCTCTTTTAGATCTTTTAACTAACTTCATCTAGATTGCTACTTTTGACCGTGGATCCTATTATTATTTTATATTAATATATATAATATAATATATATATATATATATTATATATTAATATTATATATATATATTCATATTATATACTATATATATAATATTATATATTATTCATTACTTACTATATTATAATAATTATATAATATTTATTAATATATAATATATATTTAATAATATATATAATATATTATATAATATATATAATATATTTATATAATATAATATATATATATATTATATATAATATTAATATATAATATGTATATATATTATATATATATATTAATATTAATCTATATAATACATAAATTTTTATTTGTATTAATATTTATTTTTTTTAAATTCCAGTTAATATTATAATATATATATATATATATATAAATTATATTATATTATATATTATTATATTATTATATTATATAATATTATATATATTAATTATATATATATAATATATATTATATATTTAATAATTTATATATATTATATATATAATTATATATAATATATATATAATATTATTATATATATATATATTATTTTATATTATATAAATATATATAATTAAAATTAATATATATATAATAATATATTATTTAAATATATATATGTATATTAATATAATAAATCTATTTTATAAAATTATGTATAATATATATTATATATTATAATATTATAATATTATTATAATATATTAATAATTATATATATATATATTATATATAATATTATATTATATATATATAATATATAATTAATATTATATATATTAAAATATATATATTTAATATATAATATATATATTATATAATTAATATAAATATATATATATTAATATATAATTATATTTATATATATATAATAAATTATATATTATAATTTTATATATATATATATATATATAGTATTTAATAATATATATATATTTAATTAATATATATATTATATATAATATCATAT
>JABUQX010006417.1:0-7500 GCA_015478945.1 Trachelipus rathkii | reverse complement strand
GAAGAAATTCTGAATGCGCCTCAGAACAAGCACGCAACCCTTTAGAAGCTTATTTAAAAAGAGAAGCAATAGGAACCTTTTAATTAAGGTCACGAGAAAAATAAACACCAATAATTTTAAAGGACCAGACGAAGGTTTCAGTTAGTGTTTTCCAAAGAAGTGTTATAGCTGTGTGAAAGATTATGTGAAAAGGAAAGATGGAGGAACTGAGTTTTTGAATAATTGAAAACAGCTTTGATCTCAATGCCCCAAAGAAATTCGAAAAAGATCAGATGTTAGTTGATCCGAGCTCCTAGCGTGAGCTATTGTTGTGGAAAAGGAAGTCTATCAAAATGAGGGGAGTAATGAAGGTTGAAGTCGTCAGCATAGGGGTGGATATGTGATGAAGTAATAGCAAGAGGTCTTTTATGAAAAGTAGAAAGAGTTAGAGGGATTAAACAGAACTATGAGTTGCACCACTATTTATAGATTTGAAGGGTGAGCGGTCAAGAAACAGAAAGACTAGAAAGAAGATCGTCAGTAGAGCGCTTGTTACAAAAGCCGTACTGCAATCAGAGATAAGATTAGAAAAATTGAGATGTCTTCAAATATTTTTGCTATGATATATTCGAAAACTATAAAAGAACAGAAGGTTAAGAGAATTTGGCGATGCGTTGGAGTTTTCCGAATATTCTACCTACTTTTTGTACAGGAGCACCTTTCCAGCAAGAAGGGAAGGCCAAAGTAGAAAGGCAGAGACGGAATAATTTAACAAGGCAGAATGTAAGCTTGAAAGCACAAGTTTAGAGAACTATAGGAGGAATACCATCAGAACCGTAAACCTTCTTATTGTTAAGCTCTGAAAAAAAAGAAATAACACCTTTTGAAGAAATTACAATATTGGCATAAATATGTTGGAGGGAGGTGGAGAAGAAGGAATAGCACTGGAATCGTCTAAGGTGGAAATAGAAGCAAAAGTTTGAGCAAAGAGTTCAGCTTTAGTTGAAGATTAAACGGCAGTTATGCTGACGGAAAATAATAAAGAAGGGCAAGAGGAAGAAGCAAAGCTAAGAATTAACATTTTTTGAAAAATGTCAGAAAGGACATGAGGAAAAGGAACCAGTAAGATTGTTGCATTTTCTACTGAGAAAAGAATTTTTTTTAAAGGCAGCGTCCCTGTGGCTAGTAGCACGAGAACAAGCAGAGTTAAACCAAGGTTATCTAGGTTTAGTTGAAGGTAAAGATCATGAGGTGCACCCCTCCATGCCAGAGATGAGGTTTAGAGGAGAGGTGATGTTCAAGAAAATGAAAATTAGATTTTAAACCGAGAAGGTTGCAGAAATTTATGAAGAAAGGAGACCGTACATCAAAACAGGCCGGCAATTCCGTGACGGCACCAACTCCATCACCGGAGGCCGTCAATGGCCTTTAATGGTGATGAGGAGCCACCCCTATAGGCTTCTCCGACTAATCGCGTGGATGCCATTTTATACCATTTTTTATTTTCTTTTTAAGAGGTAAGTGTTGTCTGTAATTGTATTTTATGGTGTGTGATAAGGGAGAGCTTACTCCAATGTAAGAAGAATGTGGATATGAGCGCAAAAGTGGAGAACCATTGGGCACTGAAGTGCCATGGGATGTACTGTAAGACTCCATATAAGCCGAATGGGGGGTAATCTCCTCGCTTCAAGAGGGCTACTTCCTTCTCATTATATATATATATATATATATATATATATATATATATATATATATATATATATATATATAAATTAGATATATAATATATATATATATATATATATATATATATATATATATATATATATATATATATATATATATATATATATATATATATATATATATATATATATATATATATTTATGGTACGCAAATTTTGGTGCGGTGCAGTGGCGGTGCGCTGTTGTTCGCTCTCGAGTGCGGTGTGCGCGCCGCAATCTAAATGAGACGTGCGGTGTCTGTGCGGTGTGTGTGGTGTAGTGCGGTGCGGTGCGGTGCGGTTGCGATGCGGTGCGGTGCCGGTTGCGGTACTGGGTGCAGGACCTCCAGGTACGAGCAGTGAGGTGGCAAAAATCTGGTACTCGTGCAAGACTAATATATATATATATATTATATATATAATATATTATATATAATATATATATATATATATATTATATATATATATATATATATATATATATATATATATATATATATATATTTTATAACATAAATATATATATGTTTAATATCTGTTTATATATATATATATATATATATATATATATATATATATATATATATATATTATAGCATGAATTCTTAATCGTTGCAAGTTTTGAAGTTATAGGTTGCACAAGATTTTTTTGTGGAAGGAAAATACGTAGATTTGCCAAGCTCCAAAATTTGTAAATCTTTCAAAATATTGTTATCATATCTTAATTTCTTATCATATCTTAAATTCTTACTAATTTGTTAATAAAATGGCGTTAGCCTGAAGTCTGTATTTTTCCAGGTTTTGGAGTAATAGGTTGCGATAGATTTTTTTCCTGTAACGAAAATACTTAGATTTTCGTAACTTCAACACTTCGAAAACTTTCAAAAGAATGTTATCATATCTAAATACCTTACTAATTTGTTAATAAAATGGCGTTAGCCTGAAGTCTGTATTTTTCCAGGTTTTGGAGTAATAGGTTGCGATAGATTTTTTTCCTGGAACGAAAATACTTAGATTTCTTTAACTTCAAAATTTCGAAAACTTTCAAAACAAGGCTATCATATCTAAATACCTTACTAATTTGTTAATAAAATGGCGTTAGCCTGAAGTCTGTATTTTTCCAGGTTTTGGAGTAATAGGTTGCGATAGATTTTTTTCCTGGAACGAAAATACTTAGATTTCTTTAACTTCAAAATTTCGAAAACTTTCAAAACAAGGTTACAAGGTTATCATATCTAAATACCTTACTAATTTGTTAATAAAATGGCGTTAGCCTGAAGTCTGTATTTTTCCAGGTTTTGGAGTAATAGGTTGCGATAGATTTTTTTCCTGGAACGAAAATACTTAGATTTTCGTAACTTCAAAACTTCGAAAACTTTCAAAACAAGGTTATCATATCTAAATACCTTACTAATTTGTTAATAAAATGGCGTTAGCCTGAAGTCTGTATTTTTCCAGGTTTTGGAGTAATAGGTTGCGATAGATTTTTTTCCTGGAACGAAAATACTTAGATTTCTTTAACTTCAAAATTTCGAAAACTTTCAAAACAAGGTTATCATATCTAAATACCTTACTAATTTGTTAATAAAATGGCGTTAGCCTGAAGTCTGTATTTTTCCAGGTTTTGGAGTAATAGGTTGCGATAGATTTTTTATTCTGGAACGAAAATACTTAGATTTCCGTAAGTTCAAAACTTCGAAAACTTTCAAAACAAGGTTATCATATCTAAATACCTTACTAATTTGTTAATAAAATGGCGTTAGCCTGAAGTCTGTATTTTCAGGTTTTGGAGTAATAGGTTGCGATAGATTTTTTTCCTGGAACGAAATACTTAGGATTTTTCGTTAACTTCAAAAACTTCGAAAACTTTTCAAAACAAGGTTATCAAATCTAAATACCTTACTAAGTTGTTAATAAAATGGCCGCGTTAGCCTGAAGTCTGTATTTTTCCAGGTTTTGGAGTAGTTGCGATAGATTTTTTTCCTGGAACGAAAATACTTAGATTTCTTTAACTTCAAAATTTCGAAAACTTTCAAAACAAGGCTATCATATCTAAATACCTTACTAATTTGTTAATAAAATGGCGTTAGCCTGAAGTCTGTATTTTTCCAGGTTTTGGAGTAATAGGTTGCGATAGATTTTTTTCCTGGAACGAAAATACTTAGATTTCTTTAACTTCAAAATTTCGAAAACTTTCAAAACAAGGCTATCATATCTAAATACCTTACTAATTTGTTAATAAAATGGCGTTAGCCTGAAGTCTGTATTTTTCCAGGTTTTGGAGTAATAGGTTGCGATAGATTTTTTCCTGGAACGAAAATACTTAGATTTTTTAAACTTCAAAATTTCGAAAACTTTCAAAACAAGGCTATCATATCTAAATACCTTACTAATTTGTTAATAAAATGGCGTTAGCCTGAAGTCTGTATTTTTCCAGGTTTTGGAGTAATAGGTTGCGATAGATTTTTTTCTGGAACGAAAATACTTAGATTTTCGTAACTTCAAAACTTCGAAAACTTTCAAAACAAGGTTATCATATCTAAATACCTTACTAATTTGTTAATAAAATGGCGTTAGCCTGAAGTCTGTATTTTTCCAGGTTTTGGAGTAATAGGTTGCGATAGATTTTTTTCCTGGAACGAAAATACTTAGATTTCTTTAACTTCAAAATTTCGAAAACTTTCAAAACAAGGCTATCATATCTAAATACCTTACTAATTTGTTAATAAAATGGCGTTAGCCTGAAGTCTGTATTTTTCCAGGTTTTGGAGTAATAGGTTGCGATAGATTTTTTTCCTGGAACGAAAATACTTAGATTTTCGTAACTTCAAAACTTCGAAAACTTTCAAAACAAGGTTACAAGGTTATCATATCTAAATACCTTACTAATTTGTTAATAAAATGGCGTTAGCCTGAAGTCTGTATTTGTCCAGGTTTTAGAGTAATAGGTTGCGATAGATTTTTTTCCTGGAACGAAAATACTTAGATTTCTTTAACTTCAAAATTTCGAAAACTTTCAAAACAAGGCTATCATATCTAAATACCTTACTAATTTGTTAATATAATGGCGTTAGCCTGAAGTCTGTATTTTTCCAGGTTTTGGAGTAATAGGTTGCGATAGATTGTTTTCCTGGAACGAAAATACTTAGATTTTCGTAACTTCAAAACTTCGAAAACTTTCAAAACAAGGTTATCATATCTAAATACCTTACTAATTTGTTAATAAAATGGCGTTAGCCTGAAGTCTGTATTTTTCCAGGTTTTGGAGTAATAGGTTGCGATAGATTTTTTTCCTGGAACGAAAATACTTAGATTTCTTTAACTTCAAAATTTCGAAAACTTTCAAAACAAGGCTATCATATCTAAATACCTTACTAATTTGTTAATAAAATGGCGTTAGCCTGAAGTCTGTATTTTTCCAGGTTTTGGAGTAATAGGTTGCGATAGATTTTTTTCCTGGAACGAAAATACTTAGATTTTCGTAACTTCAAAACTTCGAAAACTTTCAAAACAAGGTTATCATATCTAAATACCTTACTAATTTGTTAATAAAATGGCGTTAGCCTGAAGTCTGTATTTTTCCAGGTTTTGGAGTAATAGGTTGCGATAGATTTTTTTCCTGGAACGAAAATACTTAGATTTCTTTAACTTCAAAATTTCGAAAACTTTCAAAACAAGGCTATCATATCTAAATACCTTACTAATTTGTTAATAAAATGGCGTTAGCCTGAAGTCTGTATTTTTCCAGGTTTTGGAGTAATAGGTTGCGATAGATTTTTTTCCTGGAACGAAAATACTTAGATTTTTTAAACTTCAAAATTTCGAAAACTTTCAAAATAAGGTTATCATATCTAAATACCTTACTAATTTGTTAATAAAATGGCGTTAGCCTGAAGTCTGTATTTTTCCAGGTTTTGGAGTAATAGGTTGCGATAGATTTTTTTCCTGGAACGAAAATACTTAGATTTTCGTAACTTCAAAACTTCGAAAACTTTCAAAACAAGGTTATCATATCTAAATACCTTACTAATTTGTTAATAAAATGGCGTTAGCCTGAAGTCTGTATTTTTCCAGGTTTTGGAGTAATAGGTTGCGATAGATTTTTTATTCTGGAACGAAAATACTCAGATTTCCGTAAATTCAAAATTTTGAAATCTCCGAAAATATTGTTATGATATCTTTAATTGTTACTAATTTATTAATAAAATGCCGTTGGCCTGAAGTCTGAATGATTCCAGGTTTTGGAGTAATAGGTTGCGATAGATTTTTTATTCTGGAACGAAAATACTTAGATTTCCGTAAGTTCAAAATTTGGAAATCTCCGAAAATATTGTTATGATATATTAAATTGTTACTAATTTAATAATAAAATGGCGTTAGCCTGAAGTCTAAATGATTCCAGGTTTTGGAGTAATATGCGAGTGAAGTTGGAGAACGGTTTTTGGGATCGATTTTTTTTTTTGGCAATTTGGAAATCTCCGAAAATATTGTTATGATATCTTAAATTGTTACTAATTTATTAATAAAATGCCGTTGGCATGAAGTCTGAATGATTCGAGGTTTTGGAGTAATAGGTTGCGATAGATTTTTTATTCTGGAACGAAAATACTTAGATTTCTGTAAATTCAAAATTTTGAAATCTCCGAAAATATTGTTATGATATCTTAAATTGTTACTAATTTATTAATAAAATGCCGTTGGCATGAAGTCTGAATGATTCCATTTTGAGTAATAGGTTGCGATAGATTTTTTATTCTGGAACGAAAATACTTAGATTTCCCAGGGAAGGTCCAAATTTGGAAATCTTTCAAAATATTGTTATCATATCTTAAATTGTTACTAATTTGTGAATAAAATGGCGTTAGCCTGAAGCCTGTATCGTTGCCTGTTTTGGAGTAATAGGTTGCGATAGATTTTTTTCTGGAACAAAATTTTCGGAGATTTCCAAATTGCCAAAAAAAAAAATCTTAAAATATTGTTATGATATCTTAAATTGTTACTAATTTAATAATAAAATGGCGTTAGCCTGAAGTCTAAATGATTCCAGGTTTTGGAGTAATATGCGAATGAAGTTGGCGAACGGTTTTTGCGATCGATTTTTTTTTTTGGCAATTTGGAAATCTCCGAATATTGTTATGATATCTTAAATTGTTACTAATTTATTAATAAAATGCCGTTGGTCTGAAGTCTGAAAGAGTCCAGGTTTTGGAGTAATAGGTAGCGATAGATTTTTTATTCTGGAACGAAAATACTTAGATTTCCGTAAATTCAAAATTTGGAAATCTCCGAAAATATTGTTATGATATCTTTAATTGTTACTAATTTATTAATAAAATGCCGTTGGCCTGAAGTCTGAATGATTCCAGGTTTTGGAGTAATAGGTTGCGATAGATTTTTTATTCTGGAACGAAAATACTTAGATTTCCGTAAGTTCAAAATTTGGAAATCTCCGAAAATATTGTTATGATATCTTAAATTGTTACTAATTTAATAATAAAATGGCGTTAGCCTGAAGTCTAAATGATTCCAGGTTTTGGAGTAATAGGTTGCAATAGATTTGAGGGCCTATTTAGAGACCTTTTATTGGTTACTCGTTAAAATAAATAGACTTTCTATTAAATTTTGCTTTTTTTTTGAACTAAAGAATACCCCAAGGGTATACCGCACCGATGGCAGGAGTCGGGGTCTCTCGGCCTTCCGGGGAACTACAGGGTAGGACTAATTTTACAAGGATTCCAAAAATGTATTTCATTTTCCTGTAGCTTTTGTAGTTTTCGAGATATGACTTTTTTTTTTT
>JABUQX010006415.1:0-20063 GCA_015478945.1 Trachelipus rathkii | reverse complement strand
TTAATTATATATATTATTTTTTATTATATGATTATGTATTTAAAATACAGGTGTATAAATAATAATTCATTTAGGTAATAAATTATTTACCAGTATTATACTTTATTTAAACTAAAGCTCTTCATATCAATAAAACTTCATGACTACCTGACCTTGTATAGTACTACATATATATTAACCCAATACCGTTATACTACTTAATATACTATATATAACTATATACTATATATATACTATTTATTTAATATACAGGGAATATATATATAGGCTGCACATACAATATTCTACGGTAAACATATACGTAATAATACTAGCAGCGTCATTCCAGATATTATCTACTAAATATATAATATATATATTATATATATTAATTAATAAATATATAATTAGGATGGGGCAATAATATATATATAACATAATATAAATTAATATTAATATAATTATAAATATAAATATAATATTATATTAATATAGAAAATATAATTATATATTATATATATTAATATATATATTAAATATAATAATATACATATATTTATATATTTATATATATATTATATTTTATATATCCAATATATTAAATATATTATATATATATAAATGATAATTAATATATATAAATATACCAAAATATATATATAAATATATATATATATATATATATATAGTTTTTATAAATGAATTAATATATATATTAATAAGAATATATTTATTATATATTTTAGAAAAAAAATAGATTATAAATAGTATAGTTGAAAATTGTGATATATATATTTATACTATACACTTATACCAACACTAATTATTCACGGAATTGACAGATTTGTTGACTATCTAAAGATTTTCCTAGCTATATATAATTACCGTACGAAACTCCAAACCATATATATATATATATTATATAATCATTTTAAAAATGACTATATATATGTAACTAATCCCTTCAAAAGTTTCTTAATCTTAATTACTAAGAACGAATGATACCAATAACCAGTATATAAATATCTCATAATGCAATATTAATATATTCGTTAGTCTTATTATTAAAATTAAAATTTACTAATTCGGAGCAATTATTTATTTACTAAAATTAAGTAAATCCTTATTATATATATAACATTTATATTATATATATTTCATCAGTAATTTCTTAATATATGTTTATACATATTAAAGGCAAGACTTCCTACTGCAACAAAAACCTTAAATACGAATCACCCCTCACACATTTTCCTACTTTTCAAAACCCTCCTCAACCTGAGTCAATAAATCTATCCACTTTATTAAACACTATAGGGAAACTATTACTTATCCATATGGAAATTTCCTTCGAAACTAATTATACAGTAAACTCATTTTTAAATAAGTGCTTATTTTTAATAATATATTTTTTATATACAGTAATTACTTCCAGATTTTTATTAAATTATCTTATTTAAATCAATATATGAATACTTTATCGAATAAAAGAGTAATGTAGTCCTATATTTTACGAAAATATCAAGTAATTATATAATATATATATGTTTATTCATTTATATAAAATTAATATATAGGTTAACTACTAATAATAAGTATTCTTTATCAGAAAAACTACCTTTTATACACATTGATACTTATAAACCTTTCGTTTTGTTATTTCTTCCTAAATTATGTCCGGAATAGGTACTTAATTTCATCAAAAAGAGTCATATCTTGTATGAACGTCTAATATATTGAACATATATAATTAAATATAGATATATTATAATATAATTTATAATATGTTTATAGGAGGCTCTCTACTCAAAATTTCAACCAAAACGCAATTCTTCAATGCCCTCATTCAAAACGTTCCTATACGCGAATTTATATAAATTTAAATATACTCATAAGATATAGAATAATAAAATCATCACTATTAAAAGCTATTTAACTATATAAACTTATTATAAAATTATATAGATAAAATGCATATTTTCGCTTAATCTGTAGACCTTTACGATGAAAAAAGTAATCCTTTAATAAATAATAATATACTATATTAGGACTTCCTAATTAATTATTACTTTATTTCAAGTTCAACAACCTACATGATCGGACGTAGTATTGAGAGAGGAAGATATAACTGATTTTCAAATGTATAACTTAATAAGGGAGACTATAACATTTCATTTGATGATCCATGTTGCGCAAACGTCGTCTAATGACGCATTTTTTATAAATGACTTCTGATGACGGAATTTAAATTACATTTTAAGGTTAATATATTTCAGAATGATAAAAGTTAAGCTTAATCATTGAACACTCTATGTTAAATGTTTATCTTGCTTCTGTACCAGAACAAACGAAACGGGAAAAGCTTTTTTTCTGGGAAAGAAAATTTCTGACCTATACAATACAAAAGTGTAGCTATAATGTAATCACATAGGTAGTTACTAATATATTCAATTTAGCTTTTGAGTAATATTATTAAAATGTAATATCAAACAAATGTTTCAACTTTGTTTAATTTTTTTAATTAAAGTTCAACTTCTAATATCTCCATTATTGCTCTGATTTAGGCGATATATGGTTTTATTAGTACTTATGGAGAAGAACTAGATTCTCTTGGTTTACTTCTGTATATATTCAAAATTGCAGCACTGTTCTAGCTACATTTTTACGCTATCGCTGTTAAAGAAGGAATAATATGTCTAAATGAATGCAGTAATACGAGCTACTACTGGATTTCGGACGCCTGCTCTCTTAAAAGCTCATACATCAACATAAGGAGGAAGAATAGTGAATTAGGGGTCGTTACAGGGTGGGGTTGATCTGTACGCAATTAAAGCTTTTGAAGTTTTCACGATCAAGATGCTGGTCATAATCAATTTCACTTAAACTTAAAACATTTTTAACACTGGCATATCTGGGAAAGTTTTTTGGTTTTGAATTATCCTATCGTTCATCAACTTCTTTCTTCAGCATATGCATATAAAAGCAAAATCGCGCAATACCTATCTTCCTCAATTTAGCATTTAGTTGTTTTTATAATCAGTGCTGTTAAGCCCGAGCCGTGGAACCGCAGCCGCAAGGTTTGGGCAGAGTATGGTTTCAAGCAACTAAATTTTGAGGCAAAAAAAAAAATAAGACTGTATTAAAAAAATTTCAAAAGTAAATAATATTAATATTTTCTCAAAAGGTTATTAAAATAATACGTATGCACCGAAAATAGCCGTCCTTAAATCAAAAGTGATATTTGATTTATTGAGATTCTGACAAAAAGCTCGAACTGGAGATTTGGTTTGTAAATTTAAAAAAGATAGAAAATAGAAATGGCAGTTTTAGAGTCGTCTAAAAAATAACATAATAAAATGAAAAATACTAACTCCTCTCTCTCTCTCTTCTCTCTCTCTCGCTCTCCTCCTCTCATTCTCTCTCTCTCTCTCTCTCTCTCTCTCTCTCTCTCTCTCTCTCTCTCTCTCTCTCTTCTCTCTCTTCTCCCCCCTCTCTCCCCCCCCCCTCTTCTCTTTCTCTCTCTCTCCTCCTCTCGTCTTCTCCTCCTCTCCTCTTCTTCTCCTTCTCTCTCTCTCTCTCTCTCTCGTCTCTCTCTCTCTCTCTCTTTCTCTCTCTCTCTCTGATTTCTCTCTCTCTCTCTCTCTCTCTCTCTCTCTCTCTCTCTCTCTCTCTCTCTCTCCTCTCTTCTCTCTCTTTTTTTTTTCTTCTTTTTTTTCTCTCCTCTCTCTCTCTGTCTGGTTTATCTCTCTCTCTTCTCTCTCTCTCTCTTCTTCTCTCTCTTCTCGTCTTCTCTCTCTCTCTCCTCTCTCCTCTCTCTCCCCCTCTCTTTCTCTCTCTCTCCTCTCTCTCTCTCTCTCTCTCTCTCTCTCTCTCTCTCTCTCTCTCTCTCTCTCTTTTCTCTCTCTTCTCTCTCTCTCTCTCTCTCTCTCTCTCTCTCTCTCTCTCTCTCTCTCTCTCTCTCTCTCTCTCTCTCTCTCTCTCTCTCTCTCTCTCTCTCTCTCTCTCTCTCTCTCTCTCTTCTCTCAATAAACAAATGCTTCTGATGACATCTATTTCGGAGTAACTTAAAGAAAAATTATCCCTGAAAACGAAATTTTTAGGCAGTAATGTCTCTTCACATCCACCTGGCGCTCTGAAGAAATGTTTCTGTAGCAACACGACCTAAAAATATCAATCACAACTGTAAAAAATTCTTTATAACAATTTATGCTGATGCCGTGTTTTTTTTTTCGTTTTCGTTTTTTAGTTTTTTTTTATTCCGGGTGAGAGAATACTAGAAATCTGTTTAGAGGTTATTTATTCATATATTTTAATTTTACCATGTTATCATCAAAGAACAATATTAAATTATTTGGAACACCATGTCTGAAATCTTTTTCTAAAATTGATTGCTAGGCTGAGGGCCAGTAGTTGAACCCATTTTCCAATAAAACTGCCTTCAGTATTACCGAAATTGGTGGCGACATGCCAAGTATAAAAAGTCTTTTTGAAATAGTGTTCTAATAAAATACAGGTTCCTCTCAAACGACCAGTGATTGATAGCAGTAGTATCAAAAGACTGCTGCTACTTTTTTTTTGTATTACCCCCCCATTTTTCCACTTCAGAAAAAAAACAGCTTTTGCCTTGACCACATCCCGTATTATTTTTAATAGGAGGAACTCTTATCAACTGCTCTTCATCACCAACCTTATGCAAAAACTTGCCAAACCTCAACCATTTTCTTTATTCAATATATCTGGGAGAATTTCCCATCCCAATGTAGGACAGCACCTTGCAAATCTGAATTTTCAAACCTATGTTTAATAATATGTTATTTTTCCTTTCGAGGTTTCTGTTTGCGAACTCGTACGGTAGACCTACTAATTGCTAACTTCTGTGGATCTTTCCATAATGCTTCGGCAGTTACCGAAATAATTCTAACCGCTTTTCTAACCGAAATATTATATCTATCTAACAATACTGACAACTTCTTTGTGATAATTTCTTTACTTCCTCGGCAGTACTTTCTTTCCTTCGGTTGTGATGTGTCGATTCCTGTGTCCTGAAAGTCCTCATTATCCTCTCTTCTATGTCCCGATTTTTATGTATTCCTCTTCTGAAGTACTGCTTGTGCCTAAAAATTCCATTTCTACATCTTCGCATTTTGAAAATGACAGAAACGATTAGAAACTCAAAAGGAAAGCGGTAACTTGAGAACAACAGATATATTTATCTGCGTACAAAGGTACCAAGGTGCTAGGTAGGTACAACAAGTAAATCCATATTGGTACTAACTACTACATTTAAGCTACAATCTAGGCTTACTTACAGGTTTCAGTTTTGATTTTCCAGTCTGACCGTCTTAGCTGCTTTTCTCTGTGCACTTCTGCTCGTAGGAATTTTATATCAACTCCTCCCATGCAACCAGTACATCCCTTTTATCTCTGAAGGAGCAAAAACTGCGTCTTCATTTATGTTCTTCAGTGCGTCTTGGTGTTCAATATCAAGCAGGTCATCAAGGCTAGACTTTAAAGCTTTCACTTTCTTAATTTGAATTTTTTTTTTTACTTGTGAAGTTTTTCAAGCTTCGCAAAACAATCTTTCAAATGTTTGGTACATATCTTAGCTTTCTCCCCAAAAAGCACAACTTCCTGGATTGTGAGTCTTGCAGCATCTCTGGTTTCTAATTTATCCTGGCTTATTGTAAAACAAACAGCGTAAAACTTGACCATTGTATGGCAACTTACTGCCAGTAATTTGATGGGACATACAGTATATCCAATCAAAAAAATCTTTTCTTTCTGCCTCGAACTTACACCACTTGTAGTTGTAGATGACGAAGTCGAAGGTTCTGAATCTATTACTTACAACTCTGGAAAACAAGAAATATAATATTTAAAAAACTTAAATTGAAACATTACTTTGATGTGTCTAAACGCAAAGAATTTAACGAACAACAAAAGCATGGTTAAAAAGTAATTTTATCACGTTTATTGAGAATTATTAATTTTCTTTTGAAAAAGTTGATTTTCCTGGTCCGGTCCTCGAAAAAGCCAGGCCATTCTCTACAGAACTGAAAAAAAACAAAAAAAAACGATTTTTTTTAATAGAAAAATAGATGTTTTTAATACATTAGGGCTGATGAGGCATGTCATAATGTTAAACCGATAGAGCTGAAACTTTGACAATCTCATTTTTACACCAAATGGCAACTTTTTAGGAGTTCCCGTCATAAAAATTCGGGCATCGATTTCTTTCGATTACCCTTATATTATTATTATTATTATTATTATTATTATTATTATTATTATATTATATATATATATATATATATATATATATATATATATATATATATATATATATATTATACCTATATATATATATATATATATACTATATATATATATATATATATTATATATAATTATTATATATATATAATATATAATATATATATATTATATATATATATATTATATATAATTATATATATATATATATATATATATTATATAATATATAATATATTATCTAATAATATATATATATATATTAATTTATTGCTTGACTTTGTCTTAGAGTTGTAAATTTTTCTCTCCAGGTTCTGAAGGAGAAAGTCTCTTCTGAAATTGATCGTCGTTACAGTTTTAGAGAAAGAAGAAGTGAAAATTTTTCAAGTTTTAAAAGTTCGGATCGAAGAAAAAGTATTGCAAGCATTTCGGAGAAGAAATGTCCCACGAAAGTTCAGTCTTGCAATTCTTTAAAATTTGCTTCAAAATCTAATTCACCTCATTCTTTGTCCGTACATTCAACTAAAAAAAGGACAAAAAGTTTCAATTTGCATGGAACTAATTCTGGATATCTAGGGGGGCAGAGAGTTAATTTAGAGACACATCATGACCTTGCCCCTGTAGGTTCTGATGTTATAAACTTGGGACCCAGGGGAGTTCCTGATGGTGCTGAAGATGACATTCGCAAATCTCCTTTAATTAAATATAATTCGCCTGGGTCATTTAGAGTTCAGGAAGAAGAGTTTGTTGAGAATTCTTTGAAAAATGAAGAAATATATGACGACGCCAAACTCTCCATGAAGCCTTATGAGCTTCGTAGTTTTAAAGTTCCTAATAGTACGCGGCTAGTCTCTGATGCTTTTGAAAAAGTGGAAAACGAAACAAGAGAACTGGAAACTATTCAAGACGATAATTTCAATCGTCGTCTAACCAAGGAATTGCGAAGTCGAGGTCGTCGCAGTGACGAATTTAGAACGTTTAGATCTCCAAGTGAGCGCAAGATTGAATCAGTCCGGAGGCGATCAAAAGAGTTAGATCAATATTTACTGAAACAAGGTCAGAAGTGTGATGCAGACCTGCAAACAACTAATACTCCAAAGTTTAAAGGCATGCTAATTCAAAGTCCCCATGCTCTTAGGCGAGGTAAACCCAATTCGGTTAAGTCTGGTTTGCCTCTACCAGTTAAACCTGGTTATTTTGAAAATTTCGATACTTTTAACAGAATGGCTCCTCATGTAAAAACTGTACTTATTAATAAACGTAGATCCTCTACCTCAATGAACTCTTCTTCCTCCTCGCTAAAGGATCCTTGTAATTTATTAGATAACAGCTACTCGGGGTCACGAATGAAAAGATTAAGCCTCACTCCTGATATTCAAAGTGCTTCGATCACTCCTACTTTACCATCAACAGATAATCTTGAAAGTGACTCTCAAGAACTTTCCGCGGTTAGAATATTGGAAAGATTTTCCTTGCAGAAAGAATTTGGTACTCCCATTTCGCCTCAAATAGGGCCTCAGGAAAATAGCCATGAGTGGATTTCTGCTCAGAAATTTTTGGAAGACATTAGTCACCAGGACTCTGATACTAGATTACTTGCCGAAAAGTCTGGAAACCGACCATCTATAAAAGCTTTGAAAGAACAAAAAAAAGTTACATCAAATGTCCAGCTTTTCAATCAGCTACAAGATCGTTCTATTGTTCCCTCCTCTTTTAGGCGAAGCACTAGATATAACTCTGTACAAAGTAGTCATCACGCTTTACGTCTTACACAGTCTGATAACACTAATATGAAGGCAATGTTGGATAATTCACCTTTAAGTTATTACGATCATAAAATCCCTAGAAGCAAATTGCATGTTTCACCACAGGTTCCAATGCTTTCACCTTTGAGGGAAAAAAATCCTTCTGAGGCCATAATTTCAACCCCGAAAATTATGGGCAAAGAAAGAAGAACTTCAAGGGTAAAAAGATTGGACTCTATTAATTTTCCTTCAGGATTAACACCTTTACCACCTCGTCCTTTTAAGCCACCTCATTTAAGTACTCCAATTACAGGACATGGCTCATTCGAAACTTCTAGAATTCCAATTAGGCCTAGGAAAATATCTCCCCAAACGGATAATTATAGGTAGTAATGTGTTTTTGTGATTATTTATTTGTTGTTGGTTTGTAAATATTACCTATTTTTGTAAATTTATCAAAGTTTTTATAATTTTTTAGAACTAATCCTGGAAAAAATGTAGATAGGTTTTATTGTTTTGATTTTTATAATACAAAATTAAACATTTGAATAAATATTTCTTTCAAACCTTCAATAAAAAAAAAATATATATATATATATATATATATATATTATATATATTATATATATAAATATATAATATATATATATATATATATATATATTATATATATTATTATAATATATATAATATATTATATATATATATATTATATATATATGACAGAGAGGCCAAAATGGCCACCTCCTCTTTTGGAGCTGTTCCAGGTACCTCCCGGATGCCATTCGCAAGGCCGCCTCCCATCAACCGATTACTATCCTGTTCTCCGACAAGGTTTTCGATCTTAATTGGCAAGAGCGCTGGACGAATGATCAGAGAGGAGCGAAACTTAGAAATATAAAGCCGATCATCGGGAGTGGTCTTCCTCCCCACCGACCAGACGAAAGCGCTTACACGATGGTGTACTTGCACGCCTCCGATTGGCCACACTAATATCACTCCAATTCATGTCACGGAACCCCCCCTCCCATTTGCAAAATTTTGCCCGTAGTCATACCCCGCAATCTGTCGCCATATCTTCATTGATTGTCCACAGCTTGACCCCATTCGCGTCGTCATTTTCCTACTTTTCGATCCATAACACCTTCCAAAGATTATCCCATATCTATCCGAATCTTCCCACTTAGTAGTTAACTCTATTTTCTTGTTCTACAAGAAGTCGAATATTGCTTCATAATTATTTGATTTGTTAATAATACTGGACTTTATAATGCAAGATGTCTTTTGTTTATTTTTAATTGACCGAAAATTCATTCTCTATTCAAATCTCCTTTGACGTTTGAAATATGTATGCTCCAGGGCCCGCCCATGGGTGTTGATTTTTTCAATCCAGTGTGGCCGCTTCTAAAATATAGAATATATAGTATATATATATTATATATAATATATATATATATATATAAATAATATATATATTATATATATATATAATATATATATATATATATATATATATATATATATATTTATATACTATTACTACCTTTAACGTTCTTTTCCCTATTAAGAGGGTAACACGGGGACCACAGGAAATCGAACTTTTAAGACCGGCTATCCCAAACCAACGCAAGGTAGCTGAATATTATATATATATATATATATATATATATAATATATTATATATATTATATATATATAATTATATAAATATATATATATTATATATATATTATATATTATATATATATATATAATATTATATATATATAATATATATATATATTTAGAGGGAGAGTACACGCAATACTCCGAAGTGGTTTTGAAATTACCCTCCCATTTTTAATGTCACTTTTTCTCTTTTGGTCATATTTCTTTACACACTCATCCTTCAGGCAACATATTACTAACCCCCATTTATCCACATATCATATACACATGAATAAAGTACAACACCCACTTCTAGATAACACTTAACAGACATCCCTACTACTCATATCCTTGTGTGCGGGGGAGAAAGAAAAATGCCCACACCGTAGTCCTGCGTGTCGTAGAAGTCGACTAAGGGCGGTGGTAGTTGGTGGCTGCCCACACCACCTAATCTTCTTGCTAGAATGCTGATGCATGCTCGGGAGATGATCGTGATCGCCGAAACGACCTTCTAATTTCTGGCGAAATTGTATGAATCGTATGGGTACTTGGAATGTCAGAGGAATAAATGTTTGAGGAGAAGAGGAAAGGTGATGGATGTATTTAGAAAGGGCAAATTTGATTTGCTCGCATTGACTGAGAAATATGAAACAAAGAGAGAAAGGAAAAGGTGAAATTGAGTGGTTGTGGTGGAAATGTGTGCGTGCGACATTGTGCGTGCTGGTGTTGGAAAGAGAATGAGGAGAGGAGGGGGGAGGGGAGAGAAGGAGTTAGCAATGATGAGTGACTTTGTGGGTACAAAGCTTATGGTAGACTTGTAGTGTGTGAGTCCTAGAATTCTAAGGGTTTAAATTTAAAGTTTTGAAAAGGTCAGGTATGTGTGTTGTGACGTATGGTCCATCTGAGGGGGGAAACGTTGAAGAGGAGTACGATTTTTGGGGATAATCTGAATGATGCTCTGTTTTGGATAGAGTGAGTAGGAGCTTCAGATTGATAGTGTTGGGGACCTGAAGGTTTGGATAGAGTGATCAAAAACAGGGGTGATGGTATTAAACAGTGGTTTGGGGGAGTGGGGTGGCGGGTGAGGGTGAGGGAGAAAATGAGAATGGTTAGGAAGGTGATTGATTTCTGTCGGGAGAAAATGAGAAGGTATGTGTGTAAGTAATACTTTCTTTATTAAACACAAGAGTATCCATTAGTATACTAGAGTTGAGTGTAGGTAGAGATAGTATCGAAGTAAAAAGTATGATTGATTGTGTTGGTGAAGAAGGAGATGTTGAAGTATGTGTTGGATGTTAAATAGTGAGTGGTTTAGGAATGGGATTATCGGATCATTATTGTTGTTCTATGTATGTAAAATTAAGTAGTGGGGGCTTGGATGGAGAGAAGGTGATACGAAAGGAAGTAGGGAAACAATTAAGAGTGAGAAGTTAAGTGAGCAAGGGAATAAGATAAGTATGTTAGAGCGCTCGCTAGTAAATCGGTGAATGTGAACAAGTTGATTACGGAACAAATCTGGGGGCAAATGAAGAAGCAATTGTTAGTAGTGCGAAGGAAAAGTGTGTGATGTGTAAAGTAGGAAAGTAAAAGAATGTTAAACAAGCGAAATGTGGATGGAATGAAGAGGTTGATGGGAAAGCGGATTTATTTTCGTTTAATAAAAAAGAAGCGTGGGTTTGAAATGTACTTAAAAGCAAATGATTTGAAGTTTCAAAAGAAAGATGTGGAATTATTGGGAGAGGAAAAAGAAAAAGGAAAATACAAAGGTGCATACGAAAGAGAAAACAAGAGGTAAATGAACACGTTGGAAGGAGGATGAATGAGGACATACAAGGAATAGGAAGCTCTTCTGGAAGGAAGCGGCGAAAGGTTAAGAATGAGAATAAAGGGGAATCTGCTTAGAATAAGAATAGGGATGGTGCTTTTATGTAACTATGAAAATAGGATGTAGAGGAGTGGGGAAATCAAAGAACACTTTCGAAATCTGCCACAATATAACAGTAATGAATGAGGGTGATTAGATGAGAATGTGTGTGGTTTGATGAGTGTACAAGAAGCAAGGAATAGGTATTTTGGGAGATGAGGTTATTAGTAAGGAGGAGGTCATGGGTAGAGTGAGAAAGGGGGGGAGGAAAGTTGAAAGATGGTTTATCTGCAAGTAATAATAATAGATGAAATTACTAGTGAAATGATCAAGAGCCGAGGCGAGCGGAGCAGAGATGGTGATTGATTGGATTTGGAAGTTGTATTAATAAAGCGTTTATGAGGGTATAGTTCCAAGGATTGGAAGAGGGAGCAGGGGTAATACGTTACCCTTTATATAAGGTGTAAGGAGAAAGGGGAAACTAATGTAGAATTATAAGGGAAATAAGTTTATTGAGTGTTGTAGGAAGGCTATATGGCTGGCATTTTGGCGAAAGATGCGTCGAGTTGGACTGAAGACTGAATTGCGTGAAGAACAAGGTGCCGTTAGGACGTGGTAGATTGTGTGGATCAAAATCTTACATTAAACAATGATTAGTATTTTAGAATAAGAAATAATTTTATATTTTTAGGTTTTATGGATCTGCAACAGGCCGTATGATAGAGTTAATAGGGGAGGTTTATGGCAGCTTTAGGGCAGGTATTAGTGATATATGTGTTGGTGGTAGGCTTCTGAATGGAATCAAAAGTATGTATACGATAGTGAAGCGTGTTGTAAGAATAAATGGTTGTCAAAAGTGATTGGTTTAGGATAAAGCGGAGGGAACAGGTTGTGTTTATGTCTCCTTGGTTTATTCTGTATATGATGGGGTTTATGAAAGAGAATTCAAAGGAGGTCGGGGTGGGAGATGGCAGGGAAATGGTGTTTAGAATGAATGGAAGATGAAGTGAGGGTGCGTCCTACCTATTATATGCGGATGATTTGTATTGTGTTGGCGATCTGAAGAGAAGTTTTGAGAGGATTGGTAGAAGATTTGGCAGGGTGTGTAAAAGGAGGGTTGAAAGTAAACGTAGATTAAGAAGTAAAGTGTTAAATTATATGGTTAGTGAAGTGAGGAACATTCCTCAGGGTGTGTTGTTATGTTATGATGGTTGGAGCCAGGCTCGTTGGGAGCAAGTTGTCTGAGTTTTTTAAAATTTAGGGGTATGTGTTGATGAGAAGGGAACGGATGATGCGAGTGTAGTAGGAAAGTTGTTGAAATGGCAGGAAGGTTTTGCTGGTGCATTAAATCGTTGGGTTTGAATGTAAAGGGACTAAGTTCTTGAGTGCGCTAGGTCTTTACATGAGGGTATGTTGTACACCTGTGTTATGTATGGTAGTGAGACTATGGTCTTGATAGGAGGAAGAAGTATAGATCTAAATTCAATGTTTCAGATGGAACCAATCTTAGGGAGCATTGCATAGCGGAGCATTGCTTAGGTGTGAAAAGAAATTAATGAAGATGAGGAATGAACTTATTGAAGTTGTTGGTGTTGAAGAAAGGGGGGTAAATGAGAAATAAAGAAAAGTATGTTGAGATGGTTTGGCATATTGTAGCCAAGGAATGAATTGATAGTCGGGGTTGGTTTTAAGCGAGTTAGTGGGTAGTGTGTTGGAACCGACCCCGGCTGGAGGAGAACCGAAGAGAGAGTGGATCGAGTCGGTGAACGAATGTTGAATGGAGGAGAGAAATGCGAGTTAGGCAGAGGCGAGAATAAAGGTTGGCGGAGTGGAGTGTGGAGTGGAGAGATGGAGTGGCGGGTTTTTTAATGGGGCGCGATGGTTGTTGGCCGCACCTTGGGCCGAGGATAACCCACGATTGGGACGGAGTTTACGCATAGTGAGGCCGTCGCGGCTCGCGGGGAAGTGTCCGCTTCCCATGATGCGTCTAGGCGTGGATTTTCTGTCTGTTGACGAGCCTCTCAACTATTAATTGGTACAGAGGGCGACGGTTTTCTTTAAGGGCTGCGGCTTTCTTTCCCGAACGCACAACACCCGTTGTCATGTTCCTACTGCTTTTTTTTCCCCGAGTGTACAGACCTTACCCCCAATGAGGGGCAAAGAGGAAGGTTTTGGAGAAAAGAAAAAGAAATATATATAATATATATATATTATATAATATTATAATATATATATATATAATAAATAATTTATAATATATATATATTATATAATATATATATATTATATATATAATATATTATATATATATATATATTTCAATTTGTATATGGATTGGGGTTAGAAAGAATTAGAGGTGGGGTGACAGGACAATGGTGTTAGAATGATGGAGGAAGGAAGGAGAGCGGAGAGTGCCCTACATTATATACAGATGATTTGGGTTTGTTGTGTGGTGAAATCTGAAGAGAGTTTGAGAGGATTGGAGAGAGATTTGGCAGGGTTGTGTAAAAGGAGGGGTTTGAAAGTAAATTAGATAAGAGTAAGGGTTAAGGTTGTGAGTGAGGACAGACCTTCGGGTGTTAAGTTATAATAGATGGTGAGCAGCTGGAACAAGGTTCTGAGTTTTAAATTTTAGGATATATGTGGGTGAAAACGGAACGGATGGTGCAGAGTTTAGTAGGAAAGTTGCGGAATGACAGGAAGGTGGTGGTGCAATTAAATCGTTGGTGGAAGTTTAAAGGGACTAAGTCTTGTGCGCGCTAGAATCTACATGGGGTTATGTGTTACCTGTGTTAATTAAGCCAGGTGAGACTATGGTCTGGAATAAGAGTATTAGATCTAAAGTCCAATGTGTCATATGGACAATCTTAGGTGTGAGAGAATTGATTAATATTAGGAATGAAACGTATAGAGGAGTTGTGTGGTGCTGAAGAAAGGGGTAAATGGAGAATAAATGGAAAGTACTTTGAGGTGGTTTGGTCATGTGGAAAGGAATGAATGATAGTTCGGTTGGTAAGCGGATGTATATGAGTGAGTGTGTTGGGAATCGACCGGCTGGGAGACAGAAGAAAAAGTAGATTTGAGTCATTAAAGGAATGTCTGGAGTAGAAAAAATGTGAGTCTGAGCAGGAGGCAGAGAAGAAGGGTGGCATAATCAGTGAATGGAGGGTTGTGAAGGTATGGTTGTGTCCCACCTGGGCCAAGGGATGAAACCCTACAGCTGACGATATGCCATAGTGAGAGTCCCGTGAGCTTTAGGGTGGATTTTCTGACTGCGACGATTTCTCCATAATAGGTATAAAGGGGGCGATAAGGCTGGCTTTCTTTTCCGATTGTCATATTTCTCTCTACTTTTTCTGTCCGTGTGGCATGTCCAACGCACCCCTTACCCCCAGTCTTGGGGGGAAAAAGGTTGGATGGATATATAAATATATATATATATATTATAATATAATATATATATATATATATATATATATATATATATATATATATATATTTTTATATGTGTCGATATCAGACGTCGATAAAAAATTAAAATAATTTTAAATATTAATTATAATTATAATAAAAATATAATATATATATATATATTATATATATATAATATATATATATTATATATATATATATATATATTATTTATATATATATATATATATATATATATATAATATATAATATATATATATATATATATATATTCTTTCTTTTCTTTCTTCACCTTCCTCTTTGGCCCCAAGGATTTGGGTAAGTGTGTGTTACAAGCCATTCAGAAAAGGGAAAAGAGCCAGTAGGAGAACATGACAAAACCATGTCGAAAAGAAAGCCCAGCCTTACCGCACCCCTCTGTACCATTAATTAGTGAGAAGCTTCGTTAACAGACAGAAAATTCCACCCTTAGAGCAATCCATGCAGACCACGCGAACGGACCCTCACTATTGCTGTGAGTGGTTTAATCCGTCAATGTAAGGGTTCTTGGTTCAATCCCCTGCCCAGGTGGCCACAACATGCCCCCATACAAAAACCCCCGCCATTCTCTCCTATCAGTGCCCTTTTATTCTCGCCTCTGCCAAACTCAACATTCTCTCCTTCAGACATTCGTTCACACTCAATCCACTTTCTCTTCGGTCTCCCAGCCGGTCGGTCCCAACACACTCACCCACTATACATCCGTTAAAACCTGACTATCATTCATCCTTTCCCACATGACCAAAACCAAATCACAACATTACTTTCATTTATTCTCTCATACCCCTTTCTTCATATCATATAACATCATACGCCTCTCTAATACGTTCAGTTCCTCATTTTATCAATTCTTTCTCACACCTAGCACACCCCTTTAAGATGTCCATCTGAACACATTGAACCTATAGATCTATACTTCTCTATTCTCAGGCCAGAATTACGATTCACTACGGGAGCACCTGACGTCAGTGCCTACCTAGTGGTGCGACCAATACAATAACAAGGGTAAATGGGACGGCCAGGTTAAGCAAACTTTACCTCTCAATTAGTAATGATTCGTGAGGTTAAATTGAACTAGGACCACAAAATGCAGCACAAAGAGAATTACATCATCATATAGATACGATAGGGGAACCTAGTATGGACCACAGAGCAGGGAAAAAATCCTCTCAAAGTGAACAACAAAACATAAACACACTTAAGAAATAAACATCTAGAATAAAAACTTACATAGCTTGCACAATAAAAAATACAAACACAAATACTCACTTAACGAAGCAAGTTCGAACTATTTGAATTTTTATAACACACCCGACCCACCACACTGGAAACTTCGGTTGACTAAAGGAGACGCCACTGCTTTAAGAGTGAAGAGAATTCGAGAATGGACTGTTGGAAATGGCCTAATTTTCTTAACCACCAGGTTAAAACTCTCAGGATACAGCCACAATACGAGAGGAAAGGGAAATAATGCATAAATTTAAGTACGACTACAAACTTAATATGTTGGACACGCAAGCGACCGGAACACTCTCGCCTCCACCCCAAGGTATTACCGACACCCGCTACCGATCCGGAAATATACAGATAATGTATAATGAGAATTAAATCGCATTGACGAATCGGAAAAGCTCATTTCGCACAAATAGTATCACCGATTTAATATATCAACACCAAAATTCAATAAACTTATATAGAAACGTATATAGACCTTAATATTATATTGCTCATTCTACAATACTAAAAATATTTAAATTATTGCAGTTGCTCCAATTACTCTACTATCTTTCTTTATTCTCCTATATACGTTCTAAACTTTAAATACATCTTTTTACTTTATTAGTTTTTCCAGTTTCATACTAATATTTTATGTTTACTTACTATTATCCAATAGGTAATATATCTAAAATCGATAGAAAAATGATCAATTTATCTCATCTAATTCTAATTTTACTCCCGTTCAATCAATTCATCTATCTATAATTTATTACTCTATATATACTTAGAGCAGAATCTATTGTTACCAAGTTGATGCGAAAGGCGATATCGAGTAGAATATGATTCAGATTTTCCATAGGCATTCTCGAAGTAGATATTGCAATGTATAGATTTCAAGGCATTCTTCGTAATTGCATCAATTTCGCATTGGGTGCGAAGAACCTTAGCATGATATACTGTTCTATAACACGAGAATGTTCGTAGTCGGCAAGAGTGAAGAGAGCACAGAAAAAAAAAGAAAAAAGACTGCGAAAGATTAGATGAAAAAGAAGAAGAAAGAAAGAGAAAAGAAAGAAAGAGTACAAGAAGAAGAAGAGAACAAAAGAATCGCGAAAAGAACAAAGAAAGGAAAGAATTGGACCTAATTTCATAATAATTATATGAAGTGAGAAGATGAAGGAAATAGAAGATTTGAGATAGGATAGAAATAATATGATACGAATAATATATAATAAGAATGAAAGGAAAGAAATAAGAGAGATTAAGATAATAAGTAGGAGAATGAATAAAATGAAATAATAGAAGTAGAATATTGATAATAATACGGCCTTGGAAAATAATAATAATAATAATAAATAATAATAATCAAATAATACTAACAATAATTAAAATAAAATAGTAGAATAATTATGGGAGTAGATGAATAATAATAAGAGATAATAATAGAAATAGGATAAATATAGGATAAAAATGAAGTAAGAGAAGATATAAGTGAATAATAGATTAAGATAAAGTAAATAGTGTAAGATAAGTAAATGAAAGTGTTAATAACTATTAATGAATTAGAAAATTATAACATTATTTATACAATAGTGATGAAAAGTATGAATTAGAAAAGTAGAATGAATAGCAAATATAAAAAATATTTAAATGAGTTGAGAATGAAGATGAGAGATTGAAATAATAAGATTGAGAAGATAAGAGGAGAGTATAAGATGAATTAGTGAGAAGAAAAAGAGATATAGAAAAAAATGTGCGCGACCGTACACCACGCCGCAAGGAGACCTGCCTTAATCTCTCTTGAGGACAAGGTTTGTTGGCTCGAGTTTTGTTTTTCTCTATCACTGTAATTATCCTAAACAAGTGATGGAAGACCGCGCTCGACACAGACGATCTATTTCTAATTTAATTGCAAGGTTCGTCCATCACTCTTTTTGTACTTGCCTTATTTTAAAACGAGACTCCTATTCTTCCAAACATTACTCTTTAACTTATTTTGGTTCTTGGTAAGATGGAAAAGGGAGGGGAGCAACCACGGGGAGCCAATTTGCCAAATTTTCAGGACTTAAAGATAAGAGAGAAACATATACTGCTGGGTGTTTGTTTCTGAAAAAATAAATGAGTAGCGCAAGAGAAATAATTCCGCAAAAGCAAATTTTTCCTATATATTTCAATATTAGATTCTAAATCCTCTTATACTGTAGAAATAAACATCATGGTGTGATTATTGTTTGGATATTGCAAATGTTTTTTTTTTTTCAGAAATTCTTTTAATTTTTGTTTTAATTTTTAATTCTCTCGGTTCTTGATATATTTGATCTGACAAGATCACTATCGGTGTCAGCGTTCGTATTCAATCAACAATAACATTCACACTTACCTCAACAGAATAAAAAAATCAGAGCCACTGAATGGAAACGACCCTCAAGACAGAAACAACTCGGGAGACACAGCTTCTCGGGAAACCAGATTTAGATAATGAAACCTAACTATATATATCAAGTATACTTTACTCCTAGTATAGAGTATATAGTATATAGTATATATAGTAGTATATATTATATATATAGAGTAATATATATAGTATATATATATTATATATAGGGGGTATTACTTGCTAGATGGTGGGCGCTTATTTTTAAGAGGCAAGCACCCTATTTAAGAGGGAATGTAATTTAGAAACCCAAATACCATAATTTTTCGAAAGTGGATGATTTCTTAGTTCAACATAAAGAATTTAAAAAATAAATTGAAATGAAAAAGAAATATAAAAAAACCGTAACAAATAGTCCCTTCTTGATATTGAGCAACCTCACTCTTTGTTGTCGCGATGCAAGTCAGACAGCCTCTTTCCAGATAGTGTCTTTTTCAAAAAACTTATGCCTCTAAAAAACTCTTCGTTTAAAAGCGATAATTGATAGATCTCGAAATTCGGATAAGTCGAACTAGAACATTTATTCCATAAAAAATTTACCATCCTACTTGCCAAAACAGTAATGCAAGTGTTGAGAAGAAAGTATGGAGGAGTTACTAAGTTGGAAGAAGTATCTTTCAGGCGAGAATCTTCTTATTTATCTTTTATTCTTAATAATTGCTTTGCATTAATCTGGGCTCTTTATCTGTACTAAGTATCTGAAAAGTAATAGTAACTTCAAAAACGGAACGAGAATTTTATATATTATTTCATTTCGGACTTGATTTCTCTAAAATTTTTTACTCGCCGCACATTACCGTGAGAACATTTCCCAGAACTAATAAAATTTTACAAAAGTTATAAATGTCGTTTTGAAATGACATACAGACGTGAACAATAGCAACAGCAGTGAGGAAAGTTAATAGATATCGTAATAATTATATGACAATAATTTTTCAAGTACAAATGAAAACGAAAATACATTAAAACTTTAGATCTTCTAAGATATCTTTTTCATTCAACACTTGCCAAGTCATGTCTAATTGGTATGTCCGAAGGACATAAGCGAGACATAACAAAACATTGAGAGGCAAAAATAGTATTTACAGAAATTTGTTTAGAATATCTAAATTACGAGCATAACTTTATTACATACACGAAGATCTTATTATCAAAATTCATTATTACAAAGCTGAATTTGAATACATATAATAACAAATAATGTTATATATACAGAAAATATAAAGTGCATTAAACACAAGCATTTGGTTATATCCGTTAGAATAATAAACAAACATGACAAATCATTTTAGATGCACTTATTATGTAAAGTCACCCAACACACACACTCTGTTTAATTTATTATATAATTTTTATTTGATAGATAATACAATTGAATTTTATTTCACAAGAATATTATGGCCACATTTTCGTATATTCGATACCGTTAAAT